>APFE030276366.1:0-19673 GCA_000404065.3 Pinus taeda | reverse complement strand
TGGGGGAAGTGCAGAAGGCACAAGGGTCTTCAGACCTGATCAGGGGGGATAGAAAATCAGTATAATAACTTTGCTCAAAAATTTCTCCTCCTTAGGCCTTCCCCATGATGTCTTTTTATACCAACTCCAAGGTAGTTTTTTAGTTAGGAAATTGTTGGGGACAGTTGAGGCCACGGGCACTAACAGGTGATCAGCAGGTAAAACCCGCGATCTCCGCCCGAAAATAAGGAATTTTTATATTTTTTAAGTGTTTTAATACATATACGCGGGTTAGCTATGTAGAACCCGCGTATACACGCGTTTAACTCAGGGCAATGTCGCGTACAGGGAATAAAACACTATTTTTTAGATATATGACCAGGTCTGGAAGGAGGGGTTGCCCTAGGCCATGGCTGAAGCATCACAAACCATACTGGTGAGATTTGGAGCTATAACAGTAACTTCAGTAGTTAAAAGTATATATGATGTAATCATGAATAAATTAGCATGATAGGTTGTTTTTATGGTTAATTAGGCCTCATAAATGAATGAAGACTCAAATCAAAGTATAAGAGAAGAGTTTGTTTTTTACCTTCTCACTCTCACTTGTTGGTTGAGAGATTCTTGGAAACTGTTCCACCACTTAGGCATTCGACCCTTGAATGTGGGGAAACCTCTTATTTGAGTCTATATGTATAATTTCTCATTTAGAGAGAAGGGTTGGACTTCAGAGGAGAGGACTTGTATCTTATGCTTTCACACATTTAATCAAAGGAGCAGTTGCAACGATTTTTTAGGAATACATATGCAGTGAGTTTGTGATGTTGTTTTCTTTCTTTATCAATTTCTTATGAATGAATCCATCTCTCTTAATATGTTTTTCTTTCCTCAGTGATTTTCCTTACAGTTATATAGGAAAAATTCTTTATATTCATAGCTTTGTTTATGTGGAAAATCATGTTTCTGTATTTCTTCTTCTAGATTAATGAATTCATGGTAACATGCTCATTATGACCTTCTAAGCTTTTCAGACCCTAGAATACATTGAAAAAAATCTTAAATCCATCACAAGAAACTGCTATCTTTCTCCTATTTATGCCTGCTACTACAAACCTTTCAGACCTTAACCTAATTTATTTTTCTCATCCCTGGTCCAGAACCCAAAATCCCTAATATTTCAAAAACTCAATTAAAGTATTATATGTAGCCTAAAATCCATTTATCTTCCAGTCATTAACTAAGAAAACATTAGAGAGATACCTCTATTGTTTAGCAGGGCTAGTTGCTAAACTGCAAGTGGTTTGAAGTTACCTCTTTTGATCTCCTGCTCAGCATGGGACATTGTAGAGGATAACACATAGGATGTGGACTATTGTTCCACAACATATGGCTTGATAAGATTTAGGGACAAGATATATGTTCCAGATGACAACGAGCTCAAGAAGGTTATATTAAGATAGTTTCATGTGAAATCGTATTTAGGTCACCCAGAATATCAGAAGACATTGACATCGGTGAAGAAGTTCTACTATTGGCCAAACTTGAAGAAAGAAGTTTTAGAGTTTGTAGTGAGATGCTTGGATTGTCAACATGTAAAAGAAGAGTGTAAGCATCCAAGTGGTTACTACAATCAATCTCAATTCCAGAGTGGAAATGGGAGGTCATTTCCATGGACTTCATCAAAGGTTTTCTGAAAACATCCAGTAACATAGGGTATGCTTGCATACACCCACATTATGCATATAAAATGCATATATCTATTTTCCCCAAGAATTTCAACTCCCTGCCGAGTCAAATATTCATTACTTAAATACTCCATGAATAACATGTAAACCATACCTTTTCTGCATTTCTTTGGCCTTTGCACATTTCTTGAGGCTTACCTTTATCACTATGGTAGGTTTCAAAAGGACTCTTCAACATATGCATTCAGAACCCCCGATATGTGGTGTGCGATCACACTTTCCACCATTGATTTCGTCTGCCAAATGAATGGTTGTTACAACATCGCATTGCACCATCATGTGACTCCATCACCTCTCTCATGCGATATGCTATAACACTTCCAGACTTCAAATAAAATGAAACCCCACCTATAACCTACTTGGTTCTGCTCTGCCCAAGTCTTATCGCTCAATCTCCACCGTCGATCTTACCTTTAATCCAACGATTGATATCCTTTCCGATCAACAGAGTTGCTTGGTGATTCTGCACCATAGATAAAAACGCATTTTATCTGATGGTCTATAATAATATCGCATCGGAAATTTGCATGACGTTTAGCCACCTCACGGAGACGATACAAATTATAAGTCCTTGGTCTATAAAAGTTCGGGTATGCCCTTGTAGTTAAAGTTCGACCTATTTATGGCCTGATATTTGTTGGATGATGAAAGCCAACAAATCTTATGGTTTGCGACCCTCCAACTAGCATGCAGGTTAACTACAGGTTTAATGTTGTAGTGGACTGTGACGTAAGAACTTGAATTTACGATCAACGGTTAATAACAATTACGGGACTTCAACCACAATTAAGGCACCCGTACAATCTCTACACCCATTGTGGTTACTAATCACTATCGATCTACCAGATTTGTCAATCTGATGGTCCAGATCGACTCCCGCCTTTCACCTTCTGCAAGAACTTAGATTGTATCTCCGCCATTCATTTCTTGGTTCTATTTTGTGCGACTTAATCCAGGCCATTTATCACGAACAAATCTCTTCCGCTGATCATATAGATCGAACGAATCTTGTGCCTCCACAATTCACTTATTCGCTCTTCTCTTCACTTGGATTTTATGCCATTCCTTTAGTGTTTTCTGTGGTTTCTGGTTTTTTCAAGGTTCTCGTCCTTCCGCTGTTCTGCTGTGCAACTCCCTTCTGAGCTTAACTCCGCATGATTCTTAAATCATTATCACTCTAGAACATTTCTTTGATCCTTTGAATGGATTCAAGCAGTCCATTATGATCTTCAGTATCATTCTTCTTCTCTGCGTTCTGCCGAACTCTGCTTGCATACAGATACTATGTAGAACCTCTAAATCACACATTATCTATCCTTCAATACTAAAACCACACATAAACTCTGAATTGAGTTGTTTGTATTCATAAACAGGTATTTACGTAGTTTCTTCTCTCTGGCATGATTTCCAATATATGTGGCCTCTATTTCGCAATCTGCTTGTAGTCTTACAATTCAAACCTCTAACTACTAACTTGACTTGCCTAACCAGCTAACCAACCCCTGACTATGCCTTTTAGGCTTAGATTTATACAAAAGGGATTCTACAACCAATTCCTAGTTTAGATCCATAATCTTCTAAAAGAAACCTTAAAATTTCTTCCTCATCCCTAAGGATCCTCTCTACTCCATAAAATCATGAACTAACTCCTAATCTGAGTTTTACAATTAATTCTCAAATTCCGCAATCTCTCAACTATCCTAAATCTCTCGTATTATCCTACATTCGAGAATATTTACAAATATGTCTCACAATATTCAATTAAATCCTATTCTCATTAAAATCATTCAAAAACCTAAATAATTACATTAATTCACACTTAGGAAACCAACTTCCTTGGAAACACAAGGCCCGCTACGTCTACTAAAATACAATGATTTTTCTTGGGCCGAATGCTCCTACATCAGACTCCCAAAGTAGAAAATATTCATGATCTCCCAATCATGTTCTTCTGATTTGTGTCCTCCTGGATCCCATACTTTGTTCTATAGTTTGTCCTTGGTTGATGTTGTTGTTTGTTTTTTTTCTCCAAGTTTCCACACTTTATGTTGCATTGCCCCACTAGCTATGCTTTCACAGTCTGCAGTTGTCTTTTTCTTGTTGCTTCTTTGCTTTCTTCTTCTTGTCTTCTTCCTTTGAGACTCTTTTCTCATCAAATCCGTCATCAGTTCACTTTCTATGTCCAACTCACTTCTTTGCTGGACTCTCTCCTTTTCCTCTCTTGCATATCCTTTGCAATATTCATCAACTTCTTTCTTCCCTGTTCGTTCTTTCAACCATTTCTCCAGTAGCTCCAATTCTGTCTCCCATTCACTAATCCTTTGATGCGAGTTTAGTCCTTCTTCTTTATCGACTACCTCAACAATTTCTCTAGTTATCTCCATTGGGCCTATCATCATGATGAAATGATGATCCTTTACTATGTTTTCAGCTAACATAGTCTCTTCTTTAAATTTGCCTTTAACCTTTTGCTGGTTACCTTCACTTTGTAGTTGTTGGTTCCTTACTGCTGCCCTTACATCCTTACCCTCTTGTTGCTTCTGAACTTCCATTTCATTTCCGAATAACTTCTATTCAATTTCTTCGATCACAAAATCACACTCATTCATTCTGTTCATTGTTCCTGCAAACAAACTACTAGTTTGTAAATTAAAACACTCTTCTGTCTCTATGTATTTTAAAGACCCTCTACTACTATTAAGTACTACTGTAACCACCTCTTTTCTATTGCCATTTCCTCCTATCAACTTTTCCAGCAATTCAATTTCCTCCTTACATTTAGCAAGTGCCTTATCATAATGCTCTTCATTTCCAGCTTCATCTTTTACATGGTCACTATTGCCAAACAATTCAATCTGACGGCCTTCCATAGACAATTTTGTCTCGTTCATCTCCACATAAACAAGTTCATGTTCAAGACATATAATCCCTGTATTCACACAACAACTGTCAATTTGAAAAATGTATGGCTCAACGGCCTCAACTAACATTTCACATATCAGCTTTTCAAACTGGTCTTCATCTCCTTCTTCCACAAGGAATTGCCCTTATTTTATAATAGTTCCAAATATTAATTCATCAATAATTTCTTTCCGTTGCAACAATTCAATATTTTCCTCATTCAAGAGGAATTATTCATCATACTCTGCTCCATAATACTTATCCTCTGAAAGGTACTCTTCATCCTCTGTAAGTACATTAGTATGCTGATCCAAGTTCTCCTCTGAACTCTGATAATTTTTATCAAGTTTTATGACAGCTTCATAAGGCTGCCAATCCTCTGCAAAACTTGCACTCAGAAAACAATCATTATAATTAAAAACATAATACCTCAGTGTCTCTTCTTCCTTTGGCATCACTTCAGTATGCTGCTCTAAACTATCCCAATAGTTCACTGGTCTCCATTCTTCATCTTCAGCCAGAATTTTACCCTGTTCTGGTTTACAAATGGAAACTTCCATTTCTGACTCAGCTTCTTTGAGTTTTTCCATTAGCCACTTTTCTTGCCTCCACTGAGCCTTCTCTGTAGTTTTATGCCACCTTGTTGGCTTCTTCTTTAATACCCAACCTAATCTCTGGTTTTCCTCAAGTATCATCATTAATGCATCGATTTGTTCTTTCATCTTTGCAATTTCCTTGTCAAATTCCTCTTGACTCATTCTCTTGCCATTTTCCTTGGCATCCTCCTTCTTCACTTTTCTTCTGTTTTGGTCTTCCTCATAACCTCTGATATGACTATCAGTAGTCATTTTTTCCTCCATCTGTATGAGTTCCTCACTCACTCACTATGAGTTGCATTAAAGCCTCTACAACAACAAGTCCTCCTTGTTGCCTCTTACCTCACCAAGCTTTCCTTTGTAATTGGTCTTTTGGCAAGCCCTTGGTTCTCTATCTTTAGAACCTCTTTTGAGCACTTCTCTCTGCTCCTTTTAGGCTTCAACTCACCTACATCTTCTAAGAACACAACTTACCTCTTGTATTTCAATCATAATGAAATTCTTGGTTCAGACCACTTCTTCTTTCACTTAGAAAGTCTTACCAGCTTCATTCATTAAGCAATTATACCGACATCCTCTGTGGAATTTCCCTTATGATATTCTTGTGAATTGCAGCAATACCGCTGCAGTAATAAGTCTCCTTCTTGCTACAAATTCCTCACTAAGCTTTTCTTCTCGGAGCTTAGTCTTTTATCATCTCTCTGGTTCTTTCCTCTAGAACCAATTAAGCACTCCTTGCTCTAGGTTGCTGCAATCTTCTCACCTTCCTCTGATGTCACCTGTATGTCAATGTTATTCAAACCAAAGATCATTCCCAAGCTTTCAAAATCTTGCTGCTGCCAAATTCCTCTGGCCACCTTAAAATGCTTCTACTCAGCTTCCTTTTGAGAATACTCTTATCCTCTTTGTCCAACATTCAATTGGATTCTTCAGGTTCACTGCTACTTTCCATTCACTTTGTTCTTTGGAACACATACAACTTTCCTTGTCTATCTACTTCTATCAATATTTACTCTATCCTAAACCTGCAAAATTCAAACCAGAGTCAAATAAAACAATACTTGCATGGCTTCACAAGCATTCTCCACCCATTCTTCACATTTGAGTGAAACTCCACGTTCCTCAAGAAAAAAATCATCATCGTGCTTTCCTTATGCTTATGCAATCTCCTCTTAAGAATATCACTTACTCTCATATTATGTCATGTATTCTACTTATCAGATTCAAATAACCTAATATCCTCTTTCTTTTGCAATCACAATTATATTATGCACAATTCTGCTTTAATTAAAAGAGCTTTAACTAGCTCTGATACCAAATAACGCAGGGTATGCCTGCATACACCCATAGTATGCATATAAAATGCATATATCTATTTTCCCCAGGAATTTCAACTCCCTGCCGAGTCAAATCTTCATTACTTAAATCCTCCACGAATCATACATAAACCATACCTTTTCTGTGTTTCTTCGGCCTTTGCACATTTCTCGAGGCTTACCCTAATTGCTATCGCAAGTTTCAAAAGGACTCTTCAACATATGCATTCAGAACCCCTAATTTGCGAGGTGAAGTCATGCTTTCCACCGTTGATTTCATCCACCAGATCAACGGTTGTCACAACATCACATCGCACCATCATGTGACTCCATCTCCTCTCGCATGCGATATGTGATAACACTTCCAAAATTCAAATAAAATGAAAGCTCGCTTATAACCTTCTCGGGTCCGCTCTGCCCAAGTATTATCGGTGATTTTGCATCATACATCAAAACCCATTTGATATGACAGTATGTAATAATGTTGCATCAGAAATTTGCACAATGTTTAGCCGCCTCATGGAGCCAATATGAATTATAAGTCCTCAGTCTATAAAAGTTTGGGTCCACCTTTGTAGTTAAAGTTCGATCTCTTTACAGCCTGATATCTATTGGATGAGAAAAGCCAACAAATCCTATGGTCTACGGCCCTCCAACCAGCACGTGGGTTAACTACAGGTTTAATGTCGTAGTGGACTGTGACGTAAGCACTTGGATTTACGATCGACGGTTAATAACAATTACAGGCCTTCAACCACAATTAAGGCACTTGTACACTCTCTACCCTCGCTATGGTTACTAATAACTGTCGATCTACCAGATATGTCGATCTGACGGTCTAGATCAATTCCCACCTTTCACCTTTTGCAAGTATGTAGATTGTATCTTCACCATTCATTTCTTGGTTCTATTTTGTGCCACTTAATCCTGGTCATTTATCACGAACAAATCTCATTCGTTGATCATATAGATCCAACGACTCCTAGGCATCAACAATTCACTTATTTTCTCTTCTCTTCACTTGGATTTTATGCCATTCCTTTCGTGTTTTCTGTGGTTTCAAGTTTCTTCAAGGTTCTCATCCTTCCGTTGTTCTATTGCGCAACTCCCTCTTGAGCTTAGCTCCTCATGATTCTTAAATCATTATCACTCCAGAACATTTCTTTGATCCTTTGAATGGATTCAAGTGGTCCATTATGATCTTCTGTATCATTCTTATTCTTTGTGTTCTGCCGAACTCTGCCTACATACAAATACTATACAGAACCTCTAAATCACACACAATCTATCCTTCAATACTAAAACCGCACGTAAACTTTGAATTGATTTGTTTGTATTAATAAATAGGTATTTACACAGTGTCTTCTCTCAGGCCTGATTTCCAATATCAGTGGCCTCTGTTTTGCAATCTCCTCTTAAGAATATCACTTACTCTCATATCATGTCATGTCTTCTACTTATCAGATTCAAATAACCTGATCTCCTCTTTCTTTTGCAATCACAATTATATTATGCACAATTCTGCTTTAATTAAAAGAGCTTTAACTAGCTCTGATACCAAATAACGCAGGGTATGCCTACATACACCCACAGTATGCATATAAAATGCATATATCTATTTGCCACAGGAATTTCAACTCCCTGTCGAGTCAAATCTTCATTACTTAAATACTCCACGAATCATACGTAAACCATACCTTTTCTGCGTTTCTTCGGCCTTTGCACATTTCTCGAGGCTTACCTTAATCGCTATCGCAGGTTTCAAAAGGACTCTTCAACATATGCATTTAGAACCCCTGATCTGCAAGGTGAGATCACACTTTCCTCTGTTGATTTTGTCCTATAGATCAACGAATGTCGCAACATCGCATCGCACCATCATGTGACTCCATCACCTCTCGCATGTGAAATGTGATAACACTTTCGAACTTCAAATAAAATGAAAGCTCACCTATAACCTTCTTGGGTCTTCTCTGCCCAAGTCTTATCGGTGATTCTACGTCGTAGATCAAAACCCATTTGATATGATGGTATGTAATAATGTTGCTTCAGAAATTTGCATGACATTTAACCGCCTCACAGAGCTGATATGAATTATCAGTCCTCGGTCTATAAAAGTTCGGGTCCGCCCTTGCAGTTAAAGTTTGATCTCTTTACGGCCCAATATCTGTTGGATGACAAAAGCCAAGAAATCCTACATTCTGTGGCCCTCCAACTAGCATGCGGGTTAGATACAGGTTTAATGTCATAGTGGAATGTGACGTAAGCACTTAGATTTATGATCGACAGTTAATAACAATTACGGGCCTTCAACGATGATTAAGGCACCCGTACACTCTCTACACCCACTGCGGTTACTAATCACTGTCGGTCTACTAGATATGTCGATCTGACGGTCCAGACCAATTCCCACCTTTCACCTTTTGCAAGTATGTAGATTGTATCTTCACCATTCATTTCTTGGTTCTATTCTGCACCACTTAATCCTGTCCGTTTATCACGAACAAATCTTGTTCGTTGATCATATAGATCCAACGACTCCTGTGCATTGACAATTCACTTATTCACTCTTCTCTTCACTTGGACTTTACGCCATTCTTTTAGTGTTTTCTATGATTATGGGTTTCTTCAAGGTTCTCGTCCTTCCATTGTTCTGTTGTGCAACTCCCTCCTAAGCTTAACTCTGCATGATTCTTAAATCATTATCACTCTAGAACATTTCTTTGATCCTTCAAATGGATTCAAGTGGTCCATTATGATCTTCTGTATCATTTTTCTTCTTTGTGTTTTTCCGAACTTTGCCTGCATACAAATACTATGTAGAACCTCTAAATCACACACAATCTATCCTTCAATACTCAAACCACACATAAACTCTGAATTGAGTTGTTTGTATTAATAAACAGGTATTTACACAGTTTCTTCTCTCTGGCCTAATTTCCAATATCAGTGGCCTTTGTTTTGCAATCTGCCCATAGGATTACAATTCAAACCTCTAACTACTGACTTGACTTGCCTAACCAGCTAACCAACCCCTGACTATGCCTTTTAGGCTTACATTTATACAAAAGGGATTCTACAACCAATTCCTAGTTTAGATCCATAATCTTCTAAAAAAAACCCTAAAATCTCTTCCTCATCCCTAAGGATCCTCTCTAATCCATAAAATCATGAACTAACTCCTAATCTGAGTTTTACAATTAATTCTCAATTTCCTCAATCTCTCAACTATCCTAAATTTCTCATATTCTCCAACATTCGAGAATATTTACAAATATGTCTCACAATATTCAATTAAATCCTATTCTCATTAAAATCATTCAAAAGCCTAAATAATTACATTAATTCACACTTAGGAAACCAACTTCCTTCGAAACACAAGACCCCCTATGTCTACTAAAATACAATGATTTTTCTTGGGTTGAATACTCCTGCATCATCTAGATAGAATGATTCCATCATGGTTGTTGTGGACAAGTTGAATAAGGTAGCACACTTCATTCCAGTGAAATCTAAATATTTAGCTAGTGATGTTGCATAAGTGTTCATATCGCATGGTGTTTCAAAGAAGATTATGTCACACAAGGATTAAAATTTCACTTCAAGTTTTGGAAGGAGTTTTTTGTAGGTTTAGGTACAGAGTTGGCCTTAATATCCACAGAAAGATGGACAGAAAGAGAGGGTTAATAGGATATTGGAGTATATGTTTAGGATGTATGTGATGCATCAGGAGTAGAAGTGGGAAGAGTATCTTCCATTCGTAGAGTTTGCTTACAACAACGGGTATCAGGAGTTACTAAAGATGAGTTTATTTGAGGCACTCTATGGGAAGAGTTATAATACTCCTATTAGTTGGAGTGATCCAGTGAACATGATATTGATTGAACCAAACATGTTAGCATAAATGGAATGGGAAATGCAGGTAATCAAGAAGAATATAAAGGAACCGCAGAATAGATAGAAAAGTTATGTAGATCGGAACAGGTTGTTTAAGCGGTTTCAGGTTGGGGAACAAGTGTACTTGCACATCAAGCCAAAGAAGAGATCCTTGCGGATTGGATCATGTGCAAAGATGGCACCTCATTTTTGTGGACCTTTCAAGATTCTTGAAAGGATTGGACCGATATTCTATCGAATTGCACTGCCTTCGACAGTGAGATTCCATGATGTTTTCCATGTGTCATTTCTTAAAAAGTATGTTAAAGATGTTGATCATGTGATTGACTGGTATGTATTGCAGGTGGATCCAAAAGGAGAATTCCAGTCAGAACCTCAGAGTATATTGCAGAGAAAGACGCTCATGCTCCAGAAACAAGAAATTGAGTAGGTTAAAGTGTAGTGGAAGCACTTTGGGCCCTATGAAGCTACATGGGAGATAATGTATAAGATGCAAGATACGTATCCTTCTCTATTCGTCGATTGAGCAAATGTTTGGCATATGTTTTGGTATATGTACATATGTATATGGATGCCAATACCGCCATGAGTTGTGTTATAAAGCTCCAATAAGCGGTATGGGTCTCATGTCATTATGGGTGTCATGTTGTTATATTGTCATGTTGATTTGCTTCTCAGCAGGTTGATCATTATAAATACTACAACGAGCTAAGTTATAAATCTCCATGAGTAGTATTTTTCTTTCAATAGTCTTGTTTTTTGTAGGTGTCATTGAACACTGAGGATGGTTTTCCCCCAAGGGGGAGGGCTTTGTAACAACCTTGGTAAAAAATCCATGTAATAAAAGCTAATAAAGGAAAAATAATAACCATGGTCACAGGACACGTGTTCCAAGATGAATGTTGGATAAAATATCCTAGTGTAGTGTTCATTTGGCTTATTATGGCTATGGAAATTGGCAAAGGAAATGACTAAGGCTTTGGCAAGGAAAAGAGGCATTTTTTGGCATTTTTTAATGAAAATAATGAGAAATAAGAGAAAAGGAAGGTGAAAGCTCACAGGTTGCATGTGAGGAGAAAAATGAAGGAAAATAATGGGAAAATGAAGAAAATAAAGGGCTCATCAATAAAAAGGCTTATGAGGATCAGTTCATGGCTTTTTTCAGTTCAAACTTTTGCCAGTTCAATTTTGGAGCTCTCATTTTATTCTCTCACCCTCATACTCTTGGACACTTAGAGTTTTATTGGACAACTCTTGGAGGAGTGTGGAATACTTGGGATTTGGAGCAAGAAGGAAAATGGAGAGCAAGAAAGTGCAATAGGACATCGGGATCAGCAACTACAATGGGTTTTTCTTGTAGGTACCTAGTTTCATGTATGATTTCTTTACTAGTTTTCGCATGCATGGCATAGGCATGTGGTTTCTTGTTCATGATTTTTCAATGGCATGGAGGATTGGCTGGATTGACAATGGTTTTTCCTAGCCTTGTTGTTTTCTGGATAGCCATGGTGTTGTGGGAGTCTTTCTTCTTGTTTTCTAGTTGGGTCTCATGTTCCTTTAGCTTTGGGTTGATTTATTAGTCCTTGGAGAATTTTTTGGACAAACGCTCTGGAGAACTGTAAAATCTTGGGTTGATTTATTAGTCCTGGAGCCTTGATTGGAAAAACACTCTAGAGCCTTTTGTGGGTTGAGTTACTAGTCTAGGAGCCTTGGTTGGACAAACATTCTGGAGCCTGAAAATATTTGTGGGTTGATTTAATAGTCCTAGACACTTAGTTGGAACAAATGCTCTAAAGCCCTGGACAGCTTAGGTAGAGACCGATTTGGTGAAGATTAGTGATGTTCGACTAAGAGGTAGAATCAATGGTTGAGTGTTGAGGTGGTTTGGAATATGGAAGCCCTAGTTTTATTTTGATGGATTTGTTCTATGAGATCCCACATTCATGATTGCAATATGGCACGGGGGTGATTGGCTGAAGAGAGATTTGGTTCAGCCAATCTATGGTCGGGTGGAATGTGGAAGTCTTGAACCTAGTTGGCCTTTGCATCCATCAATAAGAGCTCTCTTTCTCCGTAGTATTTTATGGGTAAATATACTTGACTATATGTGGTTTATATGGTTGTTATATCCTTGATATATATGTTGATTATATGTTCTTGGTTATGAGTGAGTTTTATGACAGTGATAATGTATGGCTCTCATCATGTTGTGGTTAATCTCTAAACATACAATGAATATATGTATTAATAGATAGTAATGCAGTTATTGAGATGAGGCATCAATTTTTCTTAATGATTCTCAGATAAGTATGAGACTCTTAAGCTAAGATATGTTGTTTAAACTTGTACAATGCATATTTGTGACATGTTTGACGAAATGCCTATCATGGCTAGTAGGGGTTTAGTCAAGTAATTATTCAATTATTTTTGTTTGTGTCATATATATATATATATATATATATATATATATATATATATATATATATATATATATATTATATATATATATATATATATATATATATATATATATATATATATATAGATATTATGTAACCTTTCATTCTGGAAGTTTCATGGAGTTATGGGCAGTGGCCTATGTCTTGGCCCTAAAAAGGTGGGACAAAATCTGGAGTTGTTGGCATATAACTACCTGGAAAAGTGACCAGAGGCATGCATGCCATGACGTGGGAGGGACTAGAGGGTCCTAGTCGCATGCATGCCCATGTCAAGGGACCGAATGAGGCTTTAATGCAATGAAATGTCAGTTTGTCTCAAGGGATAGTCACCTAGATGGGACGGATGGGTCCTGGGGGTTCTGTTGCAGGTGTAGAAGGTCAGATTGTCTGTGTTCCATTGGTTCCACTTCCTTAACTGACACATAGGGAGTTGAATCATATCATAGCAACTCTTCATCACATATTTACCCTAGTTCGACAATTGCTTTGGTAGATGTTGGAGGAGGGTGTTACATGCTCTTTCTACTTTAGGAAGTGTTCTTGGGCTTAGCTGCATCTCCGAAATTTTTCTGTCCATTCTGAGTAGGATTGACGGGTGGCGAAATTATTCTCAATAAATGCTCTTTCAATTTCTATCTAGCATTTTCCTATTTAGATATAGGCCCTTTATTCCTTAAACTCTATCAACCACTTTTCTACTTAGGAGGGGGATAATTCTGCAGTGGTTCTTCAACATCCTTCTTATCAGCATTGAACATACAATGATATGCATTTACTACATGTCCAACACCTTTTATTTCTTTAGTAGTCACGTGTTCTACTGTTTCCTTTGCCTATTCTATCTACTCATTTGCTAATAGAGTGTCTACAATGTTTGCAACCAGAGTGTTCATATTGTGATTCCATTGAGGGATGTTTCTTTTGAATGGTATTCCTGATGGAAAGAGCAATAATTATCCATGTTAATGTTTTCTATGTTCATCACGAAATTTGAAATTTGTGCACACTTGGTGGGCTGATTGTTGTTATTACTATTATTCCTTCGAAAAGGGAAGGAATTGGTGGGTGGTCTTGTTGCTAGTGAAGGTATCACTTGACCTTTTCTTTAGTTCTAAAATTTCATTGGTGGGTGTCTTCACCATCTTGGTCAAGCTTTTGATATTTGATGATTCCTTCTCTTTAGCCTTACTAGAATAAGGTTGTGACTTTCTACTAGTATATTTGGAGTCCTTTAATTCCTCATCATTCGTAATGACTCTAATCACACAAAAATCCTTCTTTACAGTGATTGCTTCAGAAAAATTCAAGGCCAAAGTTTCTTTTGCAACTCTCTTTACAAATTGGGAAATATTAGTGGGTACGACAATGGTGTAGTAGTCAATAGTAATTGAATCATGTGATTGTGTACTTGGGGGGAATTTATTCAATATATGATTGAATCTTTGATTAAAATATTTCACCTGTTTGTTTTCCTCCATCCTCATGATTCCAATCTCTTTGAGTAGCATGGAGGGAGTTTTTTCATCTATGAACTTCTCAAGAAATAATTTTTTTAACTCCCTCCAGATATGGATTAAATTGACGGGCAGATTGTGGTACCATGATGTCGCTCTACCTTCTACTGTATATGGAAAATCCTACAGGCCACATCATAATACCTCACCTCCATCATTCATAAATCCAGATAAAAAGCATTGAGATGGCCTTTTGCCTTCATCTTCTTATCCAGATGCTTCTTTGAAAGCATATTTTTGAGATGTTTGGGTATTTTATGCAAGTTATCTAGAAGAGTTAGAGGCCCTTAGGCCATCCAATCCAAATTGTGGTATTCCATGTTCTCGTCTTTTCGTTCTTCCTCCTTATCAGAATCAGAAGATTCATCACCTTCTAATCCCTTGAAAAGTTTGTTAAAAAGAAAAAATGTATTGTCCCTGTATCCTTCGTTAAGAGCTGGAATTTGTTCTAGATCTTCAATATCATCAACGAATTCATCCAACCCTTCCATTGTGGCAAAGACAAAATATTCCAATGTAGAAACCAAGATACCAGTACTAGTTGTCTCTCTTTGCCTCGGAAAATGTGGAATAAACTGTGCTTTGGGAATAAATCCCATAGTCTTCACGAACTCATAGGTTATAGGTTGAATTACCAATGTTTGCTCGTAAGTAACTTTGCAAGTGGGTTCCGGGCATAGCTGAGAAGATCCTCCTTCTTCAGGGATTAGAGAAATGCTTGGAATATTTCTACCTTGACTAGAATAAGAATAATTAAGGTGTGTGGAGTGATCAACCATAAAAATTTGGCAACCCTTCTTCAAGAACCAGAATGTTGATGGTGTTGGATACCGCCAACATATAGAGGATCTCCCCAGTATAAGGTCCCAACTAGACCTCACACCGTTTGGTATATGATTCCCATCTGAAATACATCCTCATTGTCATTTACATAAATATATGCCTTGTATTTAGCTATTGGAACAAGAGAGAGAAGTGCAATTGTCCTTTCGAATGAGAAAGCTAGTATGCCTTGTGTATGTTTGATTGGTGATGTATCCAAGTTCTTCTATGGTGAGGGGGAAATGAAGTGAGCCTCTCAAGAGAGAAATAATAGTACTACCCTAATGGAGACGCATGCAAGAGAGAAAGGTTCTTCTAACATCAAGTGAAATAGTTCACAAGGATGTGACGATAATTATAAGCATAACAACACATTTCCAACAAGGAGTACTGAAATAATTGAAATAGTTCAACTAATCTAGTACTTAATAAAAGAAAACATGGACCATAAAAATTCAAAGAATGATCCTAGAAACATTCATAATCCATGCGTGAAAATGTGCAGGCCTGAAAAGGCTTCAATATTAAGAAAAAATCCCAAGATACATAAGTACAATGAATACCACTAGCTCCAATAGTGGAGCGTTAGAGCCACAACTTGCTCCCCAAAAGTACCAACTCAGTCTCTTTAATGCCTTATGGGAGAAGCCAAGGTTAAAAATCTCATTACATGAAGAATGATGATTTATTTATAACTTGAGGAATGACCTTTCACATCCTCATGACTCTTGAATTTCTAACTTCTAATGACCTTTGGACTTCTACAAACTTTGGAATTCCAAATAACCATTGGAATTACATATGAATTTTGATATTACATTTATTTTGGAATTCCATGAATCTTTATTTCATACATGACTCTTAGGCTTCCACTCATTTTTCCTTTACAATAATACATCGTGAACTTGACATCATCATATGATGAAACTAGACATGCCAATATCTTGTACGACTAGGACTGACAGTGACTGATGACATGGACTTTCTCCAATGGTGACATATATGCCACTATATTTTCTCTTTTTTCATATTCTTATCACGACAGTTTCACCATCCAAAAGGTATTCAATCTTGGAGTCTTTGGGGTGCTTCGATCCTCAAGTTTTAAGTGTGTTCTTGGTTCTTTTTATGCTTCCTTTATTTATCCTCCTTTCTTGATCTTTCTCGTGTATGATTTCCATGAGGTCCCTGGAATACTTGTTTCTACAATCACTCACAACAAGGCCCATCAGCCTGAAAATATCCTATTCTACCATGTTTTGTGCATATGTTCATGATTATGCCTTTTCAGTGCACTCAAAAGGGTCAAAAGTGCTTCAAGGCACATGGACACACTTTGAAGCACTTAAGGGTTGAAGAGGAGGAGCTTTGGGGCTTCAGCATGTGCTCATGCACTCAAGGGAAGAAATAAATCAAGGTAGGGTGCATGTCACATGTCTGAAGGATGAAGGGGAAGGCTTCGAGGTTCCCAAATACATTGTGTGCTCAGGGGAGAGGAGGGCACATGGCACATTCCCGAAGGCTAAATTCTAAGGTTTCGTACCTTCAAGTTGCGTTCATGCACTCAAGAGGCCAGGAAGGCTGAAGGATTTATCTTTGAGTCTTGAGGGTGCACGAGTGCACTCAAGGAGGGTGCACTTCTTCAAATCGAATGAGTGTGCTCAAGGACGACTTAGTCATTTTGGAGGGCGCATTTCAAAACAAGGAAGGATTTTCATTCTTTGGGAGTGCACCTAGCTCTACGAGAGGGTGCAAGGCATGCTTCCAAAAAATGTAGGATCTCCCATAAAGGATTCAGAGTGCACTTGTGTTCTCTTGGTTATAACATTGGGCTTGCTTTGCAACCGAAATTTGTCTAAGTTTGGGTAATAAGGCAAGGAGTGAACATGATGAGTTTAGACATATAACCAAGCATGATGGACACTAACTCATTGATAAAACTTAGACAAGCTTGGCCAACAATGAATATACATCAAAATGCCACTTTCTACACGTTCCCCAAGAACTACTAGTGGAGTGTGTGTGACTCCGACCCAAAAGTGTCGTTTGATAACAAATATGTTGTGATGATGAAATGCACCTAGATATTTTCTAGTGAAAGCGCTGACACTTGATAACATTCAATAACACGTATAACGTATAAAGCAACAAGAACAACACTTGACAAACAAGGGGACACTTGATAGGAAAATGAATTAGGCACTAAAATTTGAATGTAGTATAATTTTTGGAGGGTGTTGTAACAGTGGAGAAAAAACCTTAGGTTGTGTTCCCATATGATGGTAATTGGGAAGATATCTTGGCATAGTTGGTATTTATATCTTAGTTATAGTTTGGCCTTAATGATGTCTAGATCCCAGTGTGGGAGGGTATCTTGGTCTTGATGATATGGAGAATTGTTTTAGTGTTGGTATCTTGACCTTGATGATACCTAGATCCCTATGAGGGTTGGTGTCTTGGCATGGAGGCCTAGATGGTATCTATATCTAGTTGGATTTATATAACTAGGGTTGTACCCTTAGTCCCTATTGAGTTAATGTCTTGGCAGGTATCCTTGATGACGCTTGATTGATACCTTGGTGATTTATTCTTTTCTTCATGGTATCAAGAATTATATATGATATTATACTCTTCTTGGAACATTTCAAATTGAGGCCATCCTTGTACCAATTAAACAATTATGAATACCTCCCTAGTTGAGAGGGAGTGTTGAAAATGTAACTAGTATCAGTCTTCATAATTGTTATCTAGCTCATAACATGATGTAATTCATTTGTATTTGTAAAAGTAAGAAAAGAAAAATTATTGTAAAGATCAAAGAAAATTATTTTTATATAGCATGGGTTTTATGCTCATTATATTATGTTTATAGGTCAAAACACCCATTGTGTGCATCTAGGGTTGAGTCATGAGTCATTGTCATTTTCGTCATGTCCTAGACCCTTATTGGGTATTTTGTATCAAAGAATAAAAAAATTATTTTCATATAATTTAGTCATGTAAACCTCCTCCCCCAAGTCGGATTCGTTAGGGAGCTTCAACCAATATATGTAGCAATGCATTCAACCTATTGTGACACATTTAAACAAGAAGTTCGATCTACAATCCAAGGAAGTGTGAAGTCAAGAAAAGGAGAAGACAAAGGCTTGAAGAAGGAAGAAAACCCTATCAAAGGAAAAAGGAACCCTATCTAACAAGAGAAGATCATTTTCTCTTATTTCTAGTCCATATATGCAAAGATTCTGAAGTTACAGAAGGGCCAAAAATTGCAAATTCCACAGTAGAGGTCGAAATTTTGATGCAGGAGGTTGAAATTTATGATTGATTTAGGATTGAAGAGTGTTGACTTATGTTGAATAGAAGTATATTTTTGTCACATTGGAAGGACTTTATTGGGAGGATCACTTGCTGTATTGGATGGGGTCTTTGTCTTGTTTGTCTCTTTTGATTTGATTCTTGAAGAAGAGAAGAGAAGTTTCTGGTTTTCTCCTAGGAGAGGGGTTTTTCCCTAGATGAGAGCCTACATCATGTGTCCTTGTTGTTTTTATCTTCATGCATTTATGTTTTGATATTTGATTGCTGATAAGAAGATAAAATAATACAAATAAATCACAAGTAATTATCAAGATAAGAAAACATTTTTTCCTTTCTGATTTTCTAACACATTGGAGATCTATTGAACAAGTTTGGAATGGTTGAGTGTAATCCTCTAAATACTCCAATGGGATAGAATTTAAATCTCACATCCACTGGTGGAAATGACTTTAAGGCTGAAATAAAGTACAAACAACTCATAGTAAGTCTCAACTACCTAACTACTACCAAACTAGACATTTCATTTGTTTTTGGAATCCTCTCTAGGTTTATGCAAAATCCTTGTGAGGGTCATTGGTTTACTACAAAAAGAGTTCTAAAGTAATTGAAGGGAACCTAATACTTTGAACTCAAGTATACATAGGTGGATGACTTTAGCTTGATTGGATACTATGATTCATATTTTGATGGAGATAAAGAAACTTGAGTATCTACTTTAGGCTATGTTATGAGTCTTGGATTAGAGGTTGTCTCCTAGAGGTCACACAAACAATCAGTTGCAACAAATTCCTTAACTAAAGTAGAATATGTGGTAGCAACTAAAGCAACAAAGGAAAATGTGTGGCTTAGGAGAATTCTGGAAGATTTGTAGGACAAATAAGTGCATTCAACTCCTGTTTTGATTGGCAACACTTTTACAATAAAGTTGGCCAATGATTGAACCAAGCACATTAATACAAGGTATCATTTGATTTGAAATCATGTTAAGGCCATGAATATCTGCCTACAACATTGTTCCACAAATCAGCAAATTGGATACATCTTCACCAAAGTGCTTGGAAGACAAAAGTTTGAAAGATTTAGAATGATGCTTGGACTCACCAACATCCCTTTAGATTAAAGGGGGGGG
>APFE030276364.1:0-15563 GCA_000404065.3 Pinus taeda | reverse complement strand
TTTTGTTTTGTCTGAAAAATATAAAAATATTTTGGGAATTTTTTTGCAAATTTCAGTCTTGGCTTAGGAATTTCTTATGTTTTATCTCTTCTGCTGAGGTTAAAATTTTGATGTGGGAATTAATGTTTAACATGCTTTAATGTTTATCTTAAGATTAACTACATGAATGTGATCTCCGGTTATCATTTTATGTGATTATTTCATGCATTTAATTTTTGGAATATCGTTACTGAGTTTTAATTGCTGGATCACTATTAAAGCATTGTGCGTTTATCGAATTTTTGCATTTGCTTGAGTTATCTGATGGTAAATGATTGTTAATGAGCTCATAATCATTCAGTCTATAGGGCACTAGTCTATTAACTTAATAATATCAATCTAGTGCTTGTTTCCTCGTGTCTCCCAACCCAACTGGGTCACAGTTGGTCATCCATTGTCCCAGAGGGTCTACCCCCCTTAGCCGTGGGAGATAGGCTTAAACGGAGAGATCGGGGATCAGGGTGACAGCCTCCGGTCTGAGCATTGTCGTGACAATCTGTGCGACAACAGGGGACATAACTCACTTTTAGAATAAAAGTCACTTTCTAGTAGCACAACGTTGTGACTTAAAGGGGAGCCAAAGGGGCCAAAAGGGGGACGTAGAAATGGAGCCCACACAGACACTTGGAGGGACTGCGCAGTAGGGAAGAAACACGTGGCAAGAGAGGGACTGTGCTGGAGAAGGTGGGCCTTGGGATTGAGAGAGGCAAAGGCTATAAAGGAGAGAAGAGCTTCCTCATTTTGGCATTCAGTTATGTGCATTTGAGCTAGCCACTTCGACTTAGAGCACGCTGGCTATTTAGCTAGTCTACAACACTGTTTAGTGCATTGAGTGTCTCCGTTCGGAGATCTCACCCTTAGACCCGGGGGACTTCGAGTGCCTACTCGGGCAAGGTATTTCCATCAGCATTTTGGTAGTAGTTTCATCAACATTTTTGGCAGGAGGATTGAGCATATTGGAGGACTGCGTAGCACTGAGAGGGATGACGCAGTTCTTTCTGGCAGGAGTTCTGGCTTGAGGGTTTGCAGTAGGATTTGTGCTGGGAGATTGAGCAGGGGATCAACCCTTGCATATTGGAGGGTTTTGGCAAAGGTTTCAGGCAGATTTCTGGAGGTTTTTCATTCAGTGGCAGCGCAGAGCCTTGAGAGACTGTACAGAACCTCAAGGGGGTGATTTTCATGGGTCGGCCATTCCAAGAAAGCTTTCTGGGTTTTTCTGGGTTTATTGAGTAGAGTCCGATTCCAGAGTTTCAGCGTTTTCTGAGGAGGGGAACAACACCGAATCTTCATTCGATTTCCAGCAGCAGCACGGCAATTTTTTAGCAGCTGGGACATAGATCAGTGTGAGGCCATTCCTTTGTTATTCTAAGTGTATTTCTTCACTTTCCTTGTGCAAGTCGAGGTGCCATCTTTCTGATCACGTCCTGTACTCATTCTATTGCTCAGTATAATAAAATGGCTTAGCATTTCTTGAGTATTTGTTTACCTTTCATGTATACATTGTTGTTTGCTGCACTATCGTTATTTCGTCTCTGTGAGTTTTCCGGCTATTATACCACTTGTACGTTTTTCTGGTTGGGGTTTACTGGTATTTAAGAAATATTCCTAAAAGGGATATTACAGTGGTATCAGAGCATAGTTCTGTCTTAGTCTGTGGAGCTAGCAATTTATGACACTGGGGGAAAAACCCTACATCTGTTACAGAGGTAGGAGATACAGAGACACTGGGTGTAGGTTGGAAAATACCTACGGAGAGGGGGACTGTGTTCCGGTAGGGGACGCAGAACAAGAGGAGCCTGTGGTAGACGCAGAGCAGAAGGATTCGATGGCAGACAAGGATGGGAAGAGATTTGCGGATATGCTCCTCAAATCAGTGTAGGATCTGTCGAGGTACATTGAGGTGATGGGGCAGAGATTCACGGCAGTAGAGGCCAGACAGCGTGAGAGCCCACGGGTTTTTCAGATTGGTGAGGGATCAGGTGCATCCCATCATTTGCCA
Organism: Pinus taeda; assembly: GCA_000404065.3. NCBI lineage: Eukaryota > Viridiplantae > Streptophyta > Pinopsida > Pinales > Pinaceae > Pinus > Pinus taeda. The sequence continues at coordinate 13,525 of APFE030276364.1, read as the reverse complement.
GAGCAATGTGATACTGCGCAGCAGGTGGCCTCGCATGCCCCTACACGCTCTACCATGCCCACCTTCTTAGGAGCAGACACGGGGGCCGGAACCCAGCAGGAGACAGAGCCCAGTCATATGGGCGATTATTTTGCAGGGTACCAGGCCTATGGGCAGGAGTTCAGGGATGCTCTTTCATTCAGAGACTTTGTTCAACTCCAGCGGGATAGTAGACCCCGCGACCATCACAGAGGGTACCGACATTACCATGATGGTGACTCCCACCGTGCAGCGAGTAGATTCCACTTGCCTACGTCTGATGGTTTATCAAACAGTTCGGCAAAATCTTGGGTGGAGACGTTGGACATTTATTTCCAGCTTAATCAGATGTCGGAGACAGAGGCCATCGAGGTGGCAATGTTGCATTTGGATGGTGAGTTTCAGGATTGGTGGTTTCATGGGATGGTTACACTCGGACACTCCACAGTGACGACATATGTCGAGTTCACCAGGAGATTGATGGAGCAATTTGATCGGAGGGATCCAGAGCAGCATTTTGTTGAGCTAACGAGGCTCAAACAGACAGGGAGCCTAGAGACCTACATTGCAGATTTCTTAAGGGTCTCAGTGATGGTGCCAGAAATATCCACGACACGGAGGATATATATGTATGTTAAGGGGTTAGTAGAGCCACTTTAGGATTTAGCCCGATCCACTAGACCAGCCACACTCCAGGACACCATTAGCAGGACCCGGGACTTACAGGATGTCTTACCCAGGACCTGGACACCTTACCCCAAGAGACAGACTTTTCAGTCTAAGGGGAAGGATGTGAGGATTCCACCTCCAAAGGGGAACCCAGGACGAGTGTAGATTGACGATGATGCGAGGAGGGAGCTGAAGAAGAAGCGGTTGTGCTTCACTTGTCAGGAGCCGTGGGTACCAGGACATAGATGTGCTGCTGGAAAGCACATTTTATTGAGGTCTTCTCCGAGAGCAGTGGGGAAGAGGATGATGAGGATGAGGTGGAGGCAGGAGACAGTCATGCCATGCAGGGACCTTTGCCACCTCCACCGTCAGCAGCAGGTGTTGCATCTTTTGCACCTACCGGAGGGGCCCTTGCAGTACTACACATACGGGGGACAGTACGTGGCCAGCGAGTATCAATTTTGGTTGACAGTGGGGCAACCCACAACTTCATCGATGCACAGATGGTTGAGCGGAGAGGTACACAGACAGAGAGCTTCAATGGGTTTTCAGTTTTGGTCCCAGGAGATCAGACCATGATAGTGTGCTCGTTATGTTTCAGAGCTATCAGTGACGATGGGCACCTACACATTGACTGACCACTTTTTCGTGGTCAATATTCTAAACACCAACATGATACTGGGTGTTCAGTCGCTCATTACTCTAGGGAAGGTCACGACAGATTTGAAAACCCTAGAGATGGAGTGGGATGATGAGAAGACAGGGAGGCATGAGAAGATACGGGGACAACACACATATCCGCCTCAGACTATTTCGGCTCATCGGATGGAGGCAGTCTTCTGGAAGGGAGACGTGAGTGGGCAGTAGAGTTGCGTGCATTAGAGGTAGGGACTACAAGGCGGACGGTACATCCGGAGATACAGTCCATCCGTGACTGGTATGCCATAGTGTTTGGGGAGATTCTGCCAGGACAACCACCGAACCGGGGGTTTGAGCACACCATTGAGCTTGAGCAGGGTATTTAGGCAATGATCACTACCCCCTATAGGCATCCCAAGGCCTATTGGGATGAGATTGAGCAGGCCATTCAGGAGTTGCTGGCTCTTGGGCACATTTGATCGAGCACGAGTCTTTTTGCTTATTCCGTGGTGTTGGTGAAGAAGAAGGACGACACATTGAGGATGTGCATTGATTACAGGGCCCTGAACAAGAAGACATTGAAGAACAGGTACCCCACACCCAGGATCGATGAGTTGATGGATGAGTTGAGAGGAGCATGGTTCTTCTCAAAGATTGATTTGAGATTTGGGTACCATCAGATCCGCGTGAGGGAGCAGGACATTCCCAAGACTGTTTTCAGTTGTCACTATGGGCACTTTGAGTTCTTGGTGATGCCCTTTGGGCTAACCAACGCCCCTGCCACATTTCAGTCCTGCATGAATCACATCTTTCGCAGTCACCTGGGGAAGTTTGTGTTGGTATTCTTTGATGACATTCTCATTTACAGCAGGACTTGGGAGGAGCATCTCCAACACATTGAGACAGTGTTGCATATCTTGCAGGAGCAACAGTTCTATGCCAAACTCTCCAAGTGTGAGTTTGGGTTGACGGAGATGTTGTATTTGGGGTACATCATAGGGGTGGACGGAGTGAGAGTCCACGAGGAGAAGATCAGGGCCATTAGAGAGTGGCCGGAGCCGAGAAACGTGAAAACTCCGGGGGTTCATTGGCATTTGTACTTACTACCGGAAGTTCGTCAAGAGTTTCTCACAACTTGCTGCACCCCTGATAGATTTGACAAGGAAGAGGGCTTTCAGTTGGTTGGATACAATACGGCGAGCCTTTGATAGGCTCAAGGAGGTTTTGAGCAGCTGCCTAGTGCTTGCATTGCCAGATTTCATGCAGCCATTTGTTTTGGAGTGTGACGCGTCGAGAGAGGGGATCGGCACAGTATTAATGTAGGGAGGTCACCCTATAGCCTATGAGAGCCGGAAGCTCCTTCCACACGAGAGGTTGTATTCTATATACGACAAGGAGATGCTGGCCATCATGCATGCATTGGCCAAGTTCCGACAGTATTTAGTGGGTAACAAGTTTAGGATGAGGACTGATCACAACAACCTCAGATTCTTTTTGGAGCAGAAGCAGCTATAGGAGAGGCAGCGGAAGTGGATCAGCAAGATCTAAGCATATGACTTTGACATTGAGTATGTCAAGGGTAAGAACAACGTGGTAGCAGATGCTCTTTCACGTAGACCAGCCACGTTGTCTCTTATGAGCTTGGACACAGACTGGAGGGCTCGACTTTTAGTAGAGTACTCCAAGGACAGGTTTGCATGTGAGGTTTTGGATGGGCTGGCGGCGGATGACAGGTACAGGGTGGTCGATAAGATCATCTATTACAGGGACCGGATCTTCTTGACTGAGGGGTCTTAGCTCAAGAAGAAGATACTACAGGCATCACATGATTCACCTTTGGCAGGCCATCAGGGGTTTACCAAAACCTACAGGGCCATTAGAGAGAGGTTCTCATGGAAGGGCCTCAAGGAGGACGTACTCCAGCACATCCGGGAGTGCGATGTTTGCCAGAGGAACAAGGGAAGAGATGAGCCATCCCGCGGGATTATTGCAGCCTCTTCCCATTCCGGAGGGGAAATGGGAGAGTATTTCGATGGACTTCATCACAGGGTTGCCCATGGTACAGGGCAAGGATTGTATCTTTGTCGTCGTTGATCGACTGACAAAGTACGCGCATTTCTTTGCCATATCCGCACACTACATAGTAGCACAGGTGGCTGAGCAGTTCTTCAGAGAGGTCTTCAGGCTACATGGTCTTCCTAAGGCCATCGTCAGTGACAGAGACAGCTGTTTCATGGGCGGGTTTTGGCAGGAGCTTTTTCGGCTAGTGGGGACGGAGTTGACACTAAGCATCAGTTATCAGCCACAGACGGACAGACAGAGATAGTTAACAAGTGGCACGAGGGCTACTTGCGTAACTACGTTAGTGGGTAGCAGAGAGCATGGTTGAAGTGGCTGCATCTAGGGGAATACTGCTACAACACTACACATCACATGTCCATTGGTATGTCACCATTCTATGCTTTGTATGGGTATCATCCTTTATCTTTTGTTGACATGATGTTTGGTGATAGCAAGGCTCCGAGAGCCAAGACTTGGATCCAATAGAGTCAGGATATCCTCCAAGCTCTCAAGGATAACATGGCCACAACGCAGAACCAACAGAAGCTGCATGCTGACAGGGGTTAGATGGAGAGATAGTTTGAGGTAGGGGACATGGTCTACCTACGATTACAGCCATATCGACAGTCGACACTAAAGTAGAAGGGGGCTGAGAAGCTCAAGCCCCGTTTTTGTGGGCCATACAGGGTGATACGCAGGATTGGACAGGTTGCATATGAGTTGGAGCTGCCCCAAGGCAGCAAGATTCATAACGTTTTTCATGTATCATGCCTAAAGAAGGCATTGGGGCAGCAGGTGACAGTGACAGATGAACTACCACCCATGGATGATGAGGGGCATTTGGTGTTGCAGCCAGATGCTATTATTGATACCAGGGAGAGGCAACTGCGGAGCAGGACGGTCTGGGAATTATTGGTGAGGTGGAAGACTTTGCCGGATGAGGATGCCACTTGGGAGAGTGAGAAAATCTTGCAACATCCATCACTTCAGTTGCTTGAGGGCAAACGACATTTTGACGGGGGAGACTGTAATATTCCTAATTGGAATATTCGATTTTGCTTAATTTTTGCCTTCTATATTTATTTATGAATAAAAAAGTGAGGGAAAGGGGACATGACTCACTTTTAGAATAAAAGTCACTTCCTAGTAGCACAACGTTGTGACTTAAAGGGGAGCCAAGGGGGCCAAAGGGGGACGCAGGAAATGAGCCCACGCAAACACTTGGAGACTCGCAGTAGGGGAGGAAACATGTGGCAAGAGAGGGACTGGGCTGTGATGAAGGTGGGCCTTGGGATTGAGAGAGGCAAAGGCTTATAAAGGAGAGAGGAGTTTCCTCATTTTGGCATTTAGTTATGTGTATTTGAGCTAGTCACTTCGACTTAGAGTCACGCTGGTTGTTTGTTTAGTCATTGCCCTGCAGCGTTTTAGTGCATTGAGTGTCTCCGTTCGGAGATCTCACCTTTAGCCTCAGGGGACTTCAAGTGCCTACTCGAGCAAGGTATTTCCATCAGCATTTTGGCAGTAATTTCATCAGCATTTCTAGTAGGAGGATTGAGCATCTTGGAGGACTGCGTAGCACTGAGAGGGATGATGCAGTTCTTTCTGGCAGGAGTTCTGGCTTGAGGGTTTGTAGTAGGATTTGTGCTGGGAGATTGAGCAGGGGATCAACCCTTGCATATTGGAGGGTTTTGGCAGAGGTTTCAGGCAGATTTCTGGAGGGTTTTCATTCAGTGGCGGCGTAGAGCCTTGAGAGACTACGTAGAACCCCAAGGGCATGATTTTTGGGTTCGGCCATTCCAGGGAAGCTTTCTGGGTTTTTCTAGGTTTGTTGAGTAGAGTTCGATTCCAGAGTTTCAGCCTTTTCTAAGGAGGGGAACAGCCCCAAATCCTCATTTGATTTCTAGCAGCAGCAACAACACGACAGTTTTCCAGCTGCTGGGACAGATCAGTTTAAGGCCATTCCTTTGCTATTCTAAGTGTATTTCTTCACTTGCCTTGTGCAAGTCGAGGTGCCATCTTTTTGATCACCTCCTGTACTCATTCTATTGCTCAGTATAATAAAATGGCTTAGCATTTCTTGCTGCATTTCTTGAGTATTTGTTTATGTTTCATGTATACATTGTTGTTTGCTGCACTATCGTTATTTCGTCTCTGTGAGTTTTCCGGCTATTATACCACTTGTACGTTTTTCTGGTTGGGGGTATCTGAGAAATATTCCTAAAAGGGATATTACAATAATGAAAAAGTAATAAAAGATATGGAAGCTGGTCAGATATGCCTTTAGAATAAGTTATTGACCATGGAGGAAAAGCATGCCAAGGAAGTCAGTGCTATGAAGGTTGAACACTCTACCCAGATGGATGCCATAACCATACAGGTACAAAAATTTCAGCATCAGTCAGAGGATGAAAGAAACAAGGAAATGTCAACAGATCATAAGCCTGCCTGTTTGCTGCAGGAATCTCCATCTTATTATGAAGAGGTCATTTGTTCCATTGAAAAGTGGCTAATTGAAGGTGACCCGGATAAAATGGAAATCGATAAGAATCAGGTTGATGCTCACATGGTTAATCCACCAATCATAACAGATCAAGTTCATAAAGAAGCACAAATCATAGAAGTTTTGAACATTCCAAGTTTTCCATATGAGCGTTTGCTGGATCAAGAAGGAAGTTGCGCGTCGACCATATCATCATCAACATCACAACCTGCCACACAAAAAAGATGCAAGAGAAAGAGAACGAGAAAGCAATTTGATGCATTTGATGGCTGTGAGCAGCTTGATTTTCGGATAGGAAAAAGTCCTACCGTGTGCAGGATTGGACATGGCACATTTGAGAAACAACCAACAGATTTCCTTGAAAGCAGGCAAATGCTCAGCATGCACTACATTGAACGCATCTGATGCCATGGGGCATCCTTTATATTGTATTCCTAACCCTACACCCTTTATTTCAGTATTTTATTTTGTAGGTAGATTTATGTTTTTCATGTTGTTAGACTAGTTAATAAATGAAGAGCTTATATTTTTCATGTGCTTAATGTTATATGATGATTTTTGGATGGACACTACTTATGTTATCTTGTGTGTTGCGTGGATGCAGATTTTGGATTCTCACATTCCTCCGATGCAGCAATGTGTCTCCAAGTAGAGCCAGATGTTGACCACTATGTGTCGACGACACATAGCAGTACAACCCTTTTTTTCGCAAAAGGGATAGCGCCTAATTGATGTGTTCATGCCGTACAACTATCATCATCAGTTTCACTTCCAAGATGTCATGTAAACCCTTTCTGCATGTGTATAATGTACATAATCTCAGCAGATCTGTGTCGTGAATGTAATTGCCTAGGTAAACCTACGTTTCTAGTGGCGATCTACATTCCGGAAGTTTTTTTGTTTCACCAATCCATTCTCGGATGGTCGGCAGAGTTTTCCTTTAGTCTTACCCCAAAGCCGGAATGGGTTTTGTTACTGGGGTCTTAGGTGAGTCCTAGTGTTCTAGATTGAGTCTATATAAAAGTGATTTGGGAATAATTCTAATTATTTGGTTAGGTTATTTTATTACAAATTGCTTGGTCTGCTGGATTATATTTGTGTCACAGAAATGAGTAGTCTGTGAGGGTCTTTTACAAATGGGTTTTCCCCCTTGAGATGTAAAAAATATGAAAATTATGATGTAAAGTGTCTTGAGGATTGAAAAAATAATTTATCCACTCATAGGTTAATTAATTAAATTTTCAGGCCAAAAAATAATTAAAATCCTAAGCCAAAAATTTAAATAATTCTAGGTCCTAGGTAAATTTAAATTCTCCAAAGGCAAAATTCATCGGTCCATAAAAATTAAATTTTAAGAGGTCCAGGGACTAAGGTAAATTAATTATTTTGGTAAATTCGAAACCTTTGATCTCTGGGGTTAAGTCAAAGTCTGGGGAAATTAACTCAAAATTTTAATTTTTGAGTTAATTAAAATACATTTAATTGAAAATTTTGAATTTCCCCAAATATTTAAATATTTCGGCGGATGAGATTAAAATGAATTTTAATCTTCATCAACGATCGAGATTGTTTTGACGGGGATCACTCGAGCTATCCATTGGAGGATTTATCTTTAAATAGGAAGTCATTCGTTAGTCCATAGATTCGACCTTTGAGTCGTGTGCTAAGCGAAAATTTCATGTAATCTTTTTCTGAATAATAAAGAAAGACTTTGGGGTTAATTTTTGTCGGTGTCACTTTTCATGGAAATACTGTAAGATGTGTTGGTTTTCATGCTTAAATTTTTTTAGTCATTGATGATAGCTTCTGAAGAATGATTTGAGTACAAGTATATTGCTCAGTCGCTGGGGTTTGGATAATAATCTAAATTCTGAACGTAATAGCAGGTATCTCTATTTGTCTGAGTTTTATTATTGTTTCCTCACTCTATTTTGATCGCTGAATTGAGTTTTGCAGGAAAGTCTTGATTTTTAGATCCTCGGGCTTTAGGGGAAGTTTTCAGTTGGACCAACCAACTCCCAATCCGTGTTTTCTGAAGAGCCCAGTTAAATTTAATCTCAGGGTTATCATAAGATTTTTATTGGTGATACATGAAGGGTTTCAAGCTAAGCACCTCCTTTAAAATTTTAAAAATTTAATTTTCATGTACGAAATTGATAAATCTGGTTGTTGAGAGCCTTAGATTATCAAATCTGGGAGCAGAGTTGGACTCACACTCCTTAGATCTGATAGATCTGCCATTCTTGTGCATAGATCTATAAAAGAAATTGGGCTTTTGACTTGGGTTTCTTGGGTTTTATTTATTTTTTGTATATTTGGGTTCTAGGTGTTTTTGTTTTTAGGTACAGGTTCCAGATTTGAAGGTGAAGTTTGATTCGAAGCCAGATCTAGACCCCTGAAGGTAAGAGCTGGCCTCAAAATCATTTTTTGCATGAGCATTATTTTTACAGTCCAAGGGTTTTAATTTTTTTTTAATCTGGAAATAATTTTATAGGAGTTTCATTGATAAATATGAAACATTAAATTACAGTGGTGTGAAATTCGTTTTTCTGCGTTAATCTTGAGTTTGGGCTACAGTTTCTCCGCTGTCTAGGGTTTTCCAACTGAAAATTTCGGATTTGTTTGCTGCCTGGGGTTCTCAACAGAAAATTTCAGATTGTTTGTTGCCTGGGGTTTTCCAACAGAAAATTTCGGATTTGTTTGTTGCCTAATGTTTGTTGTTCTTGCCTCTGTTAAACTGAAACCCATCTGCAGCGCCAAATGTGGCTCCTCCTCGCTGCCATCTACCTGTCCACAACCCTTCTTAAGCCTCAAATCCGCGACTTGGTTTGTTTGTTCTCCCTTTGTGCGACTGCCTCGTCCCTTTTCTGCTTGCAACCCTCGATTCTGCCTTTGCTGCCTTAGCCTTCTTGCAGCCATATCTCTCTCTGCATTGATCCATGCTCCCTTCCTTCACATGGTCCTCTCCACTGCTCTACCTGCAGACACCTTTCCTCAACCCGACTCCCTTCCTCCCATCCGCGCATTCTGCTTGCAACCCTTCGAAAACCCTCCATCATTACGCTGCCTCTTCGAATCCCCTTGCTACTCCATCCATCCCACAATTCCAAACAGGCTCCAGCTCGCCCTCCTCTCCGTTTGCGTAAGTCCTCATTTGCTCCGCCGTCCCTGCAACAGATCTGCACGTCCAAACCTGCAAGCTCCTTCACACTTCTGTTATGCCATCCCTCAAACGTTGCCCTCATCCACTGCTATCTGCGGCCTCTTCCATCTTCGCTGATCTGCAACAAACACTCCGACCTACTCTCACTGCTATCGAGCTCTTTCCGCCACCTGTCCAACTTGCATAAGCTCAAACATTTAAAAGAATAAAACATTGCGATTTCCTTTTTTTACTTTTGTTTTGTATTCATTTTTTTTGTGTTCACGACTAAGGTTTAGGTTGGTTCCCTTTCTATTATAATCCGATTTCTTTTTTGTTTTTAAGCTTAGGTTAGATTCATTTTCTTTTAAAAAGTCGATCTTTGTTTTTGACTTTTATTTTTTATTTCGATTTTTCTTTTACCTTTTGTTTTTTTTAACTTGTGATTTTTAAATATTTTATTTATTATTTTTAAATTTCTAAAATTTTACAAAATTTTAAAAACTAAAAAATCTAAAATTTGAAAATGAAATAAATTAAAAGTGTATTTGCGCTTTCACATATAATAATTTTAATGTGGCCTATGGCCCATTAAAAATTTATTTTATTGACCCTTTGATTTGTTTTACTTCCTCACTTTTAACATTAAAGCAGTTGCCTAAGGAATAATTGAAATGCTAATTTAAAATTCCTTGGTGTCTTTGGTGACTAAGTGCAAAATCCTAAATTTTCATGATTTTTCTAAGGTCAAGGTGCGATATTTTTTTTTAAAATCATACTGACTGTTGGAGAAAGATTAATTTTGCTAGATCATCTTGCATGCTAAAGTTTTGAGAATTTTACATTTAATTGTTCATGATCATCGCTTTGCCACATTTATAAGTTTTCTCTCGATAACTTGTTTTATTTAGTCTATGGTTAATTCAAATATTAAAGGCACTGGTCTGTAGTCATTTATATCTTGTGATTGTGTCTTATTTTAATCTATCTATCTTAATTGACTGAGACTTGCTTTAAATTCATCAAGTTGTTCATCCTTAAAATCTCCTAGACCTTGTGTTTCACAGACTATCCTCGTCCATTTACCTTAGGGACTACCCCCCTTGACTTGTCTAGGAGAGATTATAAACGGAGAGAGTAAGGATTAGAGTGACAACCCTTACTCTAAGTGTTGTTGTGGTGCCTAGACACTTTGTGTGACAACACGGTCATTGAAACATAAATTGCATAAGTGATTTCATTGTTTTATATCTTTGTTGCTAGTGTTGATATTGTGGAAGTAGCTAACATTGCGTTTTCTTTGTGAGTTTTATATGCTATAAAGTTCATACTTCACATCTAATAAGCCCACTCACTAAAGCACTCTAATCATAACTTCTGTTGGTATTAAGTATCATTTGAAATCTAATTAGAATTTTGGCATTGGCATAAGTTCATTGGTGATCTTCATTTGAATATCTTGAGTAATTGTGTTTGGCATCTTGAAATCATTGGCTAATTTTCTCTAAGTTCTTTTTATGAAGTGATGTTGAACATTGACACTTGTATTCTTAAGCACTTGTCTTCTTTTAAAATTGTTTTTCAATTATTATTAAGTACTCTTGTCATTAAAGGTTAATCACAAATATAAATACTTAAAGACTTAATTATCTTAACTCAAGTGACTTCACTCATAATCATTGCATAAACATTATAGGCTTAGCATGCATTAAAAACTTACCTCCAAGCATAAGCTTGGTTGATAGAATCCTAGGACAACCCTCTTTCATCTAGCTTGAGGGATTCAACCCTTCTTAGTGGTTAACATAATGGCCTTGCAGTCGTGAGAGCCACAGTCTCTGCAGCGTCGGAGGCACTTGATGGTTAGAACACAGGGGGAGGTATCGTCAATCAAGCCTTTGCTTTCTCCCCCCGTTGGCTTCCATCCAACAACCTACTCTGAAGATTGTTTCTCAAAACAGTTAAGGGAAAGTTTCCTTTTAGATTAGGCATATAATCTAAAATTAACCAAGATCCTTGCATCTAAAATTAACCAAGTTCCATCTCATATAGGTTAGTCAATCATATAAGCAACGATTGTCCATTCGGATACTTGGTCATAATTTATGAAAAGAAAGAAATTTTGACTCCATAAGGCACTGGTCTCAATTCTAAATCTAATCGAATCCTTACTCTTGCTAAATTTCCACCAAGTAGCTAGCCCACTCAACTGTGTCTCCTGGGCAAATTGGTTCCCAACTTTCTTTCCATCATATCACTTCCATAGGGACTACCCCCCATAGTCTGATGCTAGGAGACAACTAGAACAAAGTGGGCGGGGATTAGAGTGACAACCACTGTCAGAGTTGTTGTTGTGGTGCCTGTACAATCTGAGTGACAACAGGTCCCCACCAATAAAATAATATTAAAAAGGAGTCTAGAAGGATGGAGAGAAATTATAAAAGGAGGAGAGACTCATTTGTTGGGCATGCTATTTTTTTATTATCTCTCATTGACATTGAAAGGAAACTCAAGTGAGTTCATATTTAAGAGTTTCAAGCAAAACCCTTAGCTAGTTTTGGTGGACTTCGAGTGTCACTCTAATTATCTCTTGGGGAAGATCACTTCAGAGCTCCCATTTGTGCTTATTGTAGGAAATCTACATCAATTGAATTAGTTGTTTGCAGGGCTAACTGACTTTCAAAGGTCGAGTTGTTCAATTTTAAGAAGGAGAACTTAATTGCATTTTCCAGATCTTATTGTGCCCAGAAATGACAAGGAGCCAAAGACGAATTTACATTTCTTTGTGCCAGTGCCAAAGGATGATACCATTTAATTATTGAAGGGTCGAGTTAAGTTTGGCACCAACATTATGATGGTCGAGTTATTCATAATTAGAGGGTTTGTTATTATTCCAATAAAGGGGCGGAGTTTCTTTTCTCCTAGGGACAAGTTTACTAAGGGAGACAACTTTCGAATTTACAGTGCCAAGCAGTGAGGCCGAGTTTTGTTGGTTAGGGGAAGATTTTTCCAAAGTATCGGCATTGTAGACTTCCATAACATATGCTGGACGCATCCTTTGTGAACTGGAAGGTGGAATGATATCTACATTGAAGTTGGAAGTCAAATCTAACCCTATTATTTGAGGGATATGTTACCTCTCAAACTAGAAGGGGTCCAAGGAAGGGATCCTATAGAGCAACCACTAGGTCAAGTGGCAACAATGGACCAATAGCCCACTGTCATCTCAGCTAAATCTCCCTTCTCTTTACAGATTTTCACTGATGGGAGGAGTCCCGATATGAGAAGAATCACTAGGAAAGACAAATCGATGATAAGATGTAAAGTGATTCCAAAGCCTATTCACAAGAGAGGCTCAGATGTCAAGCTTTCTATAGAAGTAAAATCTATGGCTCTCTAAGAAGGGCTAAAAGGATACCTAGATCTAGGGTTGAGAGGTATTTCTTGATAAGAGGTGCCCTAAACCAAAGAATCTTAGAGAAATAGGGTTTCTAAGCAATCCTTGTGAAGTTGGAGTTATAAGGTTGCGGGACCACAAAGAACCTCTAGTGAACCTAGACCACTAAAAGGGTTTGGGGTTGAACAACAAACTAATGGACTTGACCAGGTTAGGGAGGAGAAGAGGATCAAAGGAATTAGATTTCTCTTGAAATTTGAATGCAATGATCCTAATGAAGGTACTAACCCAAGGAAACCTAGGGAGAAAAGTAGTTTTTGAGCTAGGGCTTGCAATATCTTTAGATTCCACCATCGGATTAGCCTCAAATTTGGAGGGCCTCTCAAGAAGACCTTATCACAGTTCTTGACCAACTTTCAAGGATTTTTGATGGCTAGAAACAATTTCGTGTGATACCTTAGGGAGCCTACTAGGGTTGGACCTTAGAAAAGAACAAGAGGTGAAAAAGAGTATCATTTTGATGATCACATAGGACTAGACCAACGCCTAGCCTATTGGGAGAATCGAGTCTAAATAAATCAATGTTTAGAGATGCTTTTTCCCAACCAAGGAGTTCCCCAACAACTTCGTATGGCCTTAGCAACAACTAGGTCACTTAGGGAAATTTATACTTCTTTACACTGCAATTGATGACTTATTAAGGAAAATCATGAACAATCATGTACCCCTAGGACAATAATTCACCATACTTCACAATAATCATATGAAATATCCCTCACAAAGACAAGATTAGCAACTTCACATTAGAATTAGAGCAACTACACCAACTTGATGAATGAAAATATTTCATAGACCATTACATGAGATAAAGTACAAGATAAAATGTGAAAAAGAGTACTCACAAGTATGGCGAAATTATTCCAATCATCAAAGTACAAGAAAATCGAATCTCCAAGACAAGAATTAAACTCTTCCAAACATCGAAAGGCATTAAGAAACCAATTCGTCCATAAAAAGGCTTAGTGAAAATCCCAGAAGAAACAATGATCCAAATCCAAGTGATGATCGAATGAAATGATCATCACATGAATATATATCC
>APFE030276363.1:14839-34072 GCA_000404065.3 Pinus taeda | reverse complement strand
ATCAAAATCATACAGAGATATTATCATTAAGCTTAAAGATCATGACCCATGAAAAGACCTTGTCCTTCCTTTTGTGCTAAAGTCCCTTCTTCCTTCAGATCCAGATCTGCATCACCATCCAATATACCAGCTCTAACACTTTTCAGATCTTTCAAGAATAATCCAGATGGTTATTTGTCACAAGATCTCCTTCCTCTTTTATAGCCCTAGGCCTTCCGCAATACCATGGTCCAAAACCACAACATTTCAATACCATGAACCCAAAAACTGTGGATCGGCACAATTGACGAGACGCCATGGTTCAAAACATAGGTTCAAGTTCCAAGATCTAACTGCCATGGACCAAAAAAATGATCACCAAGATATACGCGCTTTTGTAAAGAATAACCCGCGTGTATACGCGACTTTGGCTAGATGAACATTCGTATATGACTTTTTCTACTTTCTGAGTGCCTGAACTGAGATCTGTTATCAAAGAGGGTTGCCATCAAGGACAACACCTGTGCCATAGCTCCAAACCTGTGCCATAATGCCAACATGTTGAGGGTGGAGATAGGAAAATTCCTCATGGTTTAGGTGGAGAGATACAAAGGAAACTATGCTTTTATACGGCCTAGTGATCCCTTGGCCGATATATGGTGGATTGCGTTAAATCTTGGTAGTGTATGGTTATTGTTTGGGCCTAGGAATCCATTCACCAATATATAGTGGGATACATAGTGAAGCATGGTTGTATAGATTATGGTTTTGAGGCTATGAATCCCTTCACCAATAATGGAATGGTACACGGTAAAGCTTGAGAAGCCTTGATTGGATTTTTTGTGACTCCCACATTTATGCTTGGAATATGACATAGGGTGATTGGCTGAAAGAAAGATTTGGTTTAGCCAAATCTGTGGTCGGGTGGTATGTGGATATCACTGATAGGTTTTCTTTTTCATATGTCAATAAGAGTAAGTTTCCCTTGTATTTTACGAGTAAATGTATTTTTTATTATGTGGCTTAGATGGTTGTTATATCATTGTTATTATTATGGTTATAATGCAGCTATTATGAGAGGGCATCAAAACTTCCTTGGAAATATCAGATAAGTATGAGGCCCTTATGTTCAGGTGCATATTATGGCATGTACATTAGATTTTTATGATGTGTTTAACAACATGCATGTCATGGTTAGGATGACTCAAGTCAGGTACTTGTTTAAATTTTACAATAGAGGCCTTGTATTCTTATTATCTATCATTTCTGAGAGTTTCATTAATTTATCCCTAGATCCTTGTGTCCTAGCCCTAAAAAAGTGGGTTAAATCATGTGGTAGAATGCACAAAACTTGCTTAAATGTTCTACAGCCACATGGAGACCTTATTTCGGGAGTGACTGGAGGGTTTCATTCACATGGAGGGCTTGTCATGGGAGTGACTACGGGTTAGTTTAGTAAAAATTAAAGTTAACTTACTGGTTGGGTACCTTGAGTGGTTTCTTAGACTTTGGGGGTCTTGTAACTCCTAAGGAAGATTAATTTGGTTTTGGCTTGTAGATTCCACTTCCTTACCTATACTTGGTGATTCGGATCACATCATAGTAACTATTCATCACATATTTACCCCAAGACACCCATTAGCTTGGGTAAATGTGCGAGAAGGGTGTTAGAGAGTGGTATCAGAGCATGGTTCATCCGTTGGACTGGATGGGCGGAATGTGGTTGTTGTACATGCATGTAGGTTGCATATGTGCTTATTATGTATGCATGATGGTGGTCATTGTTACAATTATGTTGTCATGTGGAAATGATGAAGTGTTGTTGGGATGTGTTGTCATGAATGCATGACGATTGTATATGAATTTTTTATGCATGTGAGCCTTTGCATGTTCTCATGCATGCATTTTGTCTGATTGGTGTTATAGTTTGTGGCACCATGCTTGGTAACTAGATGATGATTTAGATGATGTCTATATATTGTTACGATTATTATTATTATAGATGTATTGTGATAATCTGGATTGATGTTTCAAATGAGATACCCTCCCCTGAGCTATACTAAGATATGTTGTTTCTATTTATATTTTGGTTTAGCTCACATGATATGCTGGAAGGAAGAAGAAGATCAAAGATGACTAGAAAAATAGTGGATTATAGTTCACTTGATTCTCCCTACAGATTAGATGAGTAGCATTGTGATGAGTATTCCCCTCACATAGCAAACACTTTGATAAGCTTGAAGGAAAAAATAAGAAGTTGCAAAGAAGATAATGATAGAATCATTTAATCATAAGACAAACTTTCTAGGGCATAAGAGAAATAACATGAGGTCAATGAAGTTGTCCTTCATAGTTTTTCATACTTCTAGAGATAGGGACTACTTACGATTAGTCATGAATAGGAGGATAGGACTAATGGAGCCTACGGTAGCATATATAATGATGGACACATGTTGGATAGGGTTGATACTATGAGAGATGACATATAATTGGACACACTTGATAGGAGCAGTAGCGTACATGTGAAATATTATAGTTTTGGTTCCGACATGTACCATGGCCATCATCACTATAATTTTGACACGAGGAATGATAGGGAATATTTTCTAGATGAGGTCAAGAAAGATAAGCCACCTACATTTCGTGGAGAAATGAATAAGTCAAGCGATGTATAAGCTTGGTTGCTCGGGATGAATAAGTTCTTCCAATTGCATGAATATTTAAGGAACGTGGGAGCTACAATAGCTACCTTCAATTTTAAACGTAGATATAACATTTGGTGGGGAGACATGAAGAATGTTAGAGCATTCATGAAGCAAGGTTGACTTGGAAGGAATTTGAAATAATTTTCAAGAAGAATAATCTATCTCAGGGATACTATGATGACAGGGAAAATGAGTTCTTTGAGGTTATGATGGGATCTATGACTCATGAGGAGTATACTACAAAATTATTTGATTTGTTTAGGTATGTGCCTTATTTAGAGGAGAATGTGAACATTCAAAGATTCATAAGTAGGTTGACAGTAGAATCCAATGACAAGATTTAGATTGATGAGCCTAAATCATAGGAGGAAGCCATCAAAAGTTTGAAACATTCTTATGAGAAATCAAGGCATAAAATAGAGTCTCAGCAAGGTTGGAAAGGGAAAGACAAAGATAACTGAAGGTGGCCACCAAAGAGAACAAAACATGAGGATGCATGTGAGAAAGATAATTTTGTTCCTTACAATAAGTTTAATGTTCTTGGATAGGGACATAGATCATAGCTTGAACGGCAAAAGAACAAAGGTGCGGGTAAGGGAGAGTTACAGTGTTGGATATCTGGCAAGGAGCATCTCAAGAATGATTTTCCATCGTATCACAGTGGTAGGCCTTGTATCTATAGTGCATACGAAGTGCAAACAATTAGTTATGTTGGATAGAGCATTCCTCAGTTCTATGTAACATTAGATAACAAGGACGTGGATAACAAAGAATCTATTGTTGAGATGGATGGTAAGATTTGTGATTAGGTTGTTTCTATTTTCATTGACCCTAGATATAATTATAGTGATGTTAACTATTACTTGGTGGATAAGTGTGTTTTAAGTAAAGAAGTACATGCAGAATATTGGTTAGTACAGTTCGTTACAGGTACAAGGAAAAGAGTTCATCATTGGCTAAGATCTTATGAATTTAAGATGAATGGTATGCCTAGATCAATGCATATTAATGTACTTCCATTGGGATCATATAGTATGATTTTGTGTATGGATTGGCTATACCTTCATAGGACCAAAGTAGATTGTTATGACAAGGCTATTGAATGCTTGGATGAAAATGGAGAACATAGAAGCTTGCAGGGTAAGAAGAAGGATACATCAGTCAAAATGGTTACAACAATGGAAGCAAAGCACAATCGTCAGAAAGGGTGTGTGTTATTTGTAGTGCATATCACTAATGATCAAGGTAAGGATTTTCAGGATGAAAATGTATTTAACATGTACCCAGTTTTATATCAATTTCACGATATGTTCCTAGCAGATATTTTAGAGTTTCCACTTCACATGGAAGTGGAACTTTCTATTGAGTTAGTACAAGGGGTAGCACCAACATAAAATGCACCTTATAGAATGAACACTTCAAAGCTAGTGGAACTTAAGTTTCAGTTGAAGGAAATTCTTGACGACTAATACATTATGCCAATTGTATTACCTTGGGGTGCACTAGTATTGTTTGTAAAGAAGAAGGATGGTACTATAAAAATTTAATGTGTAGATTCAAAAATTCTCATGAACTTTACTAGATCAAAAGACTTGATGCTAATCTACGCATTGGTGGAAATAAAATCATGATCAAGAACTCAAATCATTAGCACGCATCAACATTCAATACACATACACAAAGATTTATATAGGGGAAATCAACTACTCAAAGCCCCTTACTATATGTACCCCATCAATCAAATACTATAGAAGAAATACAATGATTTCTCGAGCCTGAGCAACCTCTCCACTCATATAATTTATCTCATTGCCTCGCAGACTACCTAAAGATAACACTTATCTAGTTTTTTAGCTTGCCAAGCTCCTATTTCCTTGGGATTTTTTATTAGGAATTAGCACCCTATAAATTAGGTGAATTACTCATTCATAATTGTGCAATTTATTTAGGCCCTTCTTTGATTAAATGCACCACTTGTACAAGTTGGAAAATTATAGAACTTATAGTAGAGTCCCCTTAAAATCCAACCTCAGTTGCGTAACTTGAATTATTTGCATGCATGCGATAATTTAGTATGATTTATCAGTTTAATTAGATGATCACTTAGTGTGGAAAAAGTTACACACCCTTGACTAAAGCTCCACTAGTTCTACTAATAGTGAGAACTGGTTCCACAGACAATAACTCAAATAAATTGAAATGGGTTGTTACATATTAGCATTTAGTCATGTAGAACTCAACTCAAGTTCCTCCCAATTGAATTTATTGAGTTAACCTAGTGAAAATACCCATGTCACCTCTCTTAGCTACCTCCATGTATTCTACTGAAATTGAAATTCGAATTTCTCCTAATCTAAATAAGGAGAAATAAAATAAGGATTTTTTTGATACATTTTCAACACTCCCTCTTAGCAAGAAAGGGATTCACATATACCTCAATATATCACCTTTTGAATGTACTACATGAAACACTTATTCATGTTGCTACTTCTACGGCAACATTTACAGCTGAGAAGGATTAAAAAAAA
Source organism: Pinus taeda (assembly GCA_000404065.3). Taxonomy (NCBI): domain Eukaryota; kingdom Viridiplantae; phylum Streptophyta; class Pinopsida; order Pinales; family Pinaceae; genus Pinus; species Pinus taeda. Next base: position 28,860 of record APFE030276363.1, on the reverse strand, counting down.
AAACATTGAATCAATATGCAACTATTTACTAGGAAAATTGTGTTTCTGTTGATGCTGTTGCTGATCCTACATCCTTACTTTCAGCTCTCCTCTTCACTCCTTAGTATGTAACTCAAATTTATCCTCTTGCTAATAGATATCGTGGACACCTGTATCAAGGGTAATGATTGATCAAACAAACATACTTCCATAGACCCTGCTTAAATTTGTGACTCTTGGACTAAGGATCTGTATCGCTCCGCCTTACTCCTAGAGGTATATCTGCATGTGTTTCCTCTTCCCACTTAGCTTGAACTCTCCTCATACAGGAGCTCTCTGACTGGTCCTCTTGATCATCATTGTCCTCATCAAACCAACTGCCAACTAGATGAGGCTTCCTCTTGAGAGGTAAATAATGTTCCCTCTCAACCACAACATCTCTAATCGCTCCCTTACTCCTCAAGGATGTGCATGCATATTCTTGGAATGTATGTAATCTCTCGAGCTTAACACCAAATTTCTTGATTTGACATGAGGAAATATGCTTGAGCTAGTTCTTCCCATATCTGAAGTCTTCCTCATACCATTTTTCTTCGATCTTCAATTTCTTCATTAGTTCAAGTTTCTTTCCTTCATTTCTATTTCAAAATAGCTCATTGAAAGTCTTCCATATATAAAAGGGAGTCTATTTTCTATTTAGTTTCAAGACTATGTGGTCTCTCACACATTCTAGGATGATCCTCTTGGCTCTAGCTACACACTTGTTCTAATCTATTAGATTCTAAGCACCAATTGATGTCGGTTTTCTTAATAAAACATTTATAAGTATCTCTATGCATACATAAAACCATCTTAATTTCATGTCAATAGTTTACAAAGAGGGATTAAATCCTTTAAGGTATAATACTTTTCGTAAATTACAAAACATCGTCAGTTATTTGTATCTAAAGGGATATGATCTCTCTCAATGCATAATAGATGTACATTGATTCTAATTGGGGGTGGAAAATTTTAAAAAAATTATGCATATACAAAAGATATCCAACTATTAGTTTTCTACAAAAGCTAATACAATACACTTATATTAGTTTTATTGGATCCAACATATTCTAAACATAGAGTTAGAGGTTGAGATAATATCTCAATAATCTCCAACAAACTATGAACAACTATAAAATTAGCATTAATTATAATACTCTCTCTTGATTCTTACATGAGAAACAAAAACATTGAATTCATATAAATATATTTTTGGACTTTGACCACTATCTAATATGTTCTTCATCAAAATTTATTTCAACTTTTGAACTCTTGTAGACTATGATCCTTAACTATTCACTTTAGGTTTCTAGTTCATTTATTAAAGATACAATTGCATCTAACCATCAACCACATATTTGTAGTGACTAATAGTTGTTGACATACTTCAAAACATAACCTAGATACCAAATCATTCTATGACACACTTCCATCTATCATAACATAGTGAGCTACTATTTTTATAGATATATATGAAACTGGTCTATATACTAAATGTATCCAATAGTAAAATATATAAATTGACCTCTTTCACATTTAGAAGCCTGTATGGGGGCTTCACTGGCGGTGCAATACCATACCACATCCATTGATATAGGGGTATGTATATTGTGGAAAAATTGAAATAATATATTGAGCATATAATTGTGCGTAAATGGTCTCTATATCAGGAAGTATAAAAAAGAGAGCTCAAAGTTAATGAAAAAATATAAAGGGCTATAAAAGAATGTTAATGAAAAAATTGATATGTACAATATCTAATGAGAGTAGTTTTTTTCTAAATGGGGAAGGGTATTGGTTTTGTTTTGATAGGTGGTTAAATAATGTGATTTTTAGAGGAATTTTTCAATATGGAGTTAAATTAAAGGTATTATTTAGTATGTCACAAATGCACGTGATATGTCAAAGGTGCACTAAGTGAAGCCCCGATGGAAGGTTGTAAACATATAATCATAGACACTAACTATTGTTCTTGGAGAATTGAATTATAATAGGAACCACATAATTTAGTAGATTGTAGACATAATTAAACCTCTCATGCGTTTTTGTGGCACTGAAGAATATCATGAACCATTAGCTTAAATTATGTTAATATGTTCTATAATTGGTTTTCCATCATATCAGTTTAAAATATATATATATATATGTTTGTGTGTGTGTGTGAGTGTGTGTCCAATAGCTAGTTTCCAGAAAACTATGAGAGATTGTATTGATTTCATTATCATTCTATGAACTCGATGTCTTCAAAATGTTATTTGGAAAATATTTAAAGATAGTTTTGTTGTATTATTCTTTTCCTTTTCCATTCGAAAGGTATTTGGCATGGATTTCTCAACTCAATTTTCCATGTCCATGGATTTAGTAGTATAAGCATATAATTGAACTCCTATTTGTACTCATCCTTCCCATGGAAAAAGGTGTGATTTCATCTTGTGAACTCACTCATGTATGTTTTTCTCTCATCCTCTTTTATTCTATTAAGGGTGTTGCTATCATGTTATCTAGTGTGAGAGAGAGTAATTGACTTAACGTAAAACTAACATTGTCATAGTTTGAAGATAGATTATTTAACAAAATTTCCTTTGAATCCTTTTCATCTACGTTAGTCTCAATTTTTGGTAAACTACATTATAATATACTTTAGTTTGTTTAAGTGACTAGACAATGTTGTCTCATCATGCATTTTAATTCTGAACAATTTCAATTTTAATGAAAACTTTGCATTTATAGTCTTTTCACTAAATATGTTACACAATTATCCCCATATTTTTTGCAAATTATTTTTCTAAATCAAGAAGATGTAGTTGAGAATATGAAAGAGATAATCCAAGTATAGAGATAGCTATTTCCTTCCCTTTCTCGCATTCAATTAATTGCTTGATATTTTTAGTTGCTACTTTTATGCATTTTACTATACCCCATAAATTCTTATGCATCATCTAGAGTTGAATCTTTACCTTCCAAGTATGGAAATTAACCATAAAAAATTTTGCATTGTTATATGTTCCATGTTCAAAGAAAATAATTTAAAACTACTATCTCATTCAACAACTAGAGAGGCATTGACTTCACCCCATAAGTGACACTCCTGTAGAATGTCAAAAAAGATATTAGAACCAATAATGAAATCGATATTGATGGAATCAATGGTTCTCAAGTCACCCTCTTTTGACTAGTAGAATCAACACATGCTTTAATATTCCCTAAATAAGTGGAAAATACAAATAACAAATGTAAATAAAAAATAATATATGAATAACTTGTTTATATCGGATAATTAAGTACCAATAGAGTCATCCACACAAGAACACAACAATTTCGAACAAGTTTTGCATCACATGTAACTAGAATTGTAATTACTTAATATGAAAATGAGATCTTAAACAATATTAAGGTATTATAGACTCATGTGCATGAATGCCTATATTATTTAGTGCAATGGATCAAAAAGATTGTGAATAATATACATAACGAATAGTTAAAAGACATAACAGACACACACATCAATGCAGCAAATAATGAAGGAGTTCACTAGACTTCCTCGCTACGTCTCCTGGTCCACTTTTTAGTGTTGACCTCTATATTAAGTCTTTAAGAACAAATTATTACAAGAGTGAGCTAAAAAATAGAGTATAAACTACAGTGACATCAAAGAGGGATTTGCTCGAAAACCTAGAGTCTAAAATAGTGCATAGACTCTCCCTCTGTCCTATTCCTCTATTCAATCTACCTCAATCTGACTGATTGACTGCCTTTCTAGGACTGTCTTCCACTGACCTCCTCTTTCTATGTTGCCATTGAATGGCTTTTAAGCCTATCGAAGCTATCGATTTGCATTTCTTTTTGGGCTCTCTAGATCCCGGCTATTGTCCGTTCGAATCCCCGCTGAGTGTTAAAAAATCATCGCAAAAACTCTCTAAGGTATGGTGGCCACCTATTTTAAAATGGAAAGACCAGCGCGGTGAAAAATCCCAAAGAACATGTTTCTCCTTCAAAATGGAGATACACTAAAAACAATGGAAAATTTGACCAATAGAACAAAGCGAGAACTCAAGAGATATATAATTCGACGTATAAACCTATTGGGTCCAGGTTATGTTTTTGTCGCAAGCCTACCTTTGATCTGCGACCTTCCGATCCAGTGGTTGATAGCCATTTTGGGCGGCGCACTTGCACAGAGATTACCTACCTGAAAAGGAAGTTTTCTCTGTCCATAGTGTGCTACGTGTCGGTTGGTGTATGGAATCGGGAAGAGCCTTTCCAATACCTTTTACCACCTGAAGTTCACCCAAAATCCCACTTACCACAGAACTGAAATAACATAAAGCTACATCTATAAACCTTTGGGTCTGGTTTTATCACTTCTATTCATTTCCCTTTGTATTTCGATTTTATAATGGAAATGCACCAATACGCAGAAAAATCCTGACAAACACTTTTATATCGGAACTCAAAATTTATAGAGTGACATTTATAAACCTTGTTGGGTCTACCTTGATCACAATCACAAGTCGCATTGACTATGGGTCTTCACCCTTTGTATTGTTGCGATGCAATATATTGTAATCACATATCGCATGGTCTTCGGGGATTTAGTAAGTCCTTCCCTTGGAAACCTATGACACGATAATGTGATCTTGACCATTGATCTACGTGCTTAATCAATGGTCCACGTTGTGTCACTGGATCACAATCGCAACTTCCATAGGGCCACCTCCGATACACTCTACCAACTGCGATATCGCCGATCCCTCTACTGTGATCTGCCAATTTGATTTGAACCGTTGATCTATCTAATCTGATGGATCTTCTGCAATGTTACTTCATCGTACTCTTAGCTCTGTTTTCCACCTTTCCTTTAATGTTTTCGTTGCAATAATTTTTCAAATGGTATTAAAGACTTAGAGTTAGAGTTTTTAGGATACATTTTGGATCACACCTTCCCACTAAAAAGCTTTTGGACCACCACATGTTCATTTCTAGGCATTGATCAAGTGAGGATATAACTCCCTCACTTGTTTAACTTCTATCCATCATTATTTTCATGGATTTGAACCTTTGAGTCCCAATCTCATGTACTTTACATTCCCTCGACATGTAGTTCTTACCTTCCTATCCATAATCGTGTCTTCCTGTAACTCATTGAGATATTTAGGCAACAGATCCTTAATAGAAGGCAACTAATTTTTCTCTTTAGGATCTTCAATCATTGAACATTCATACAATCTCAAGTTTTCTGCATTAACGACTAAATAGACTTGCATATAAGCTAGAAAATCAAGGCGAAAATCATTTTCACCATTTTTATCAAGTATCTTGAAAGGTCCATACATTATTAGTTTTAGCTTCTTACCTTCACCTTGCATTATGTCTTTGCTGATGTATAGCCAGACTTAATCACCAACTTCAAAACTATGCTTGACTCGATGCTTATCATGTCTTGCCTTGTACTTGGCTTGACTTCTTTCCAGTCGTTCCCTTACTGCCTGGTGAATTTCCTAGATTTGTTTAATGAACTTGGTTGCTTTGTCCACATCATTGTGTCCATCAATTATTTTGTCTTCACCAAAGGAAAAATCAAAGGGAGACTTTGGTATAAAACCAAAACAAGTCTCAAAAGGAGATCTTTGAGTAGAAGAGTGCTTGGCACAGTTGTAAGCATGTTGCACATAACACAAATGCTCATCCCAAAGCTTGGGATGCTTGTTGCAATAGCCTCTAGGTAACTGGATCATTGTCCTCCTGACCACTTCTATCTGACCATCTATTTGTGGATGAGATGTTGTGCTCTTCTTCAACCTGGTGTCCATCAAATCCCAAACATTTGACCAAAAATTCCCAACAAATTGATAATCTCAATCAGATAAAATAGAAGTGGGTAATCCAAAATGAACCCATACATTCTGAGAGAACAACTTTGTTGTTTGTTCAGTTGTAACTTGCTTGTTACAAGGTATCAAAATACACATTTTATTGAACCTATCCACAACAACATACAAATAATCATGACCTTTTCTAGATTTTGGAAATCCCTCAACAAACTCCATTGAAACACTTTCCCAAGGATGAGAAGGAATTGGAAGTGGAGTGTACAGTCCTAATTTTCTATTACAGGGCTTACTTGTAGCACACATAGTACACACTTTCATATATCTAGAAACTATTTTACTTACACCAAAATGACCTGCTATGAGAGAAGTATGTGCTTCTCAGATTATGTTAACTCTTTCAGTTTGTGGGATGCATAACTTTCCCAAATGGTATAAGAGTTAGTCCTTTACATAGTAATCCAATTCTTCTACTTGTTTGCCATGACTTAAAGTTGCATATACATCTTTAAAATCTACATCTTGAGCATATTGTTCAATCTAACATTCATGCATTACTAAGTTATGCTTAAGTATAGTAGATGCATTTATGATTGGTCTTGATAACATGTCTGCAGCCTTATTGTGTATACCCTTCTTATATCTGATGACAAGATGAAATTGTTGTATAAAACCCCTCCACCTATAATGTCTTGATTGTTGCAATTTAGTTTGTGAGTGCAAATGTTGAAGTGGTTGATGATATGTATGTATGATTGTTTCTTTATCCATTAGGTAATGTTTCCACTTTTTCACACTTTGTACTAATGCATACAATTCTTTATCATATGTGGGATAATTAACTATTGCAGAAGTAAATTTCTTAGCACAATAGCATATCGGTTTTCCATGTTGCATCAACACTACTCCCATTGCATCGTAACTAGCATTTGTCTTGATCCCAAATGGATGTTGAAGATCTGGCAGTGCTAGTACTAGTGTTGTACTAATTTTCTCTTTTAAGGTGTCGAAGGATTTTTGTTGTTTGCCTTCCTACTGAAACACCTATTTCAATCTTGTTAAATCATGTAATGGAGCTGAAATCAAAGAACACTTAGCAATAAACATTCTCTTAGAAACTCCTACCCTGTGTAGTAGATTTGGGTTTAGGCCAGTTCACAATGACTTCAAACTTAGAGGGATTTATCTTCAATTCACCACCCCCTTCAATATAACCCAAATAATTTAAAGATATTCTGCCAAATTCACATCTTGATAGTTTTACATATATATTTTCTCTTTTTAAAACATCTAAATTCTACTTTACATGCTTTACATGGTCTTCCCATGTCTTACTAAGAAAAAGAATGTCATCTAAATAAACAATTACAAAATCATTAATAAAAGGTTTGAGTACATCATTCATAACTCTCATAAATGTACCAAGAGCATTAGATAAGCCAAAAGGCATAACCAACCATTCATACAGTAATTGCTTTGTCTTGAAAGTAGTCTTCCATGCATCTTGTTTTCGAACTCTGACCTGATGATAACCACTTCGCAAGTCTAACTTAGAAAAGCAAACTGCTTCTTTCAACTGATCTAATAAATCATTAATATGAGGAATATGATAATCATTCTTGATCGTTATTTTATTTAGTGCTCTATAATCAATGCACATTCTCCACGATCCATCTTTCTTTCACACGAGCATGATTGGAGATCCACATGGTGATGTACTTGGTCGTATATAGCCTTTATCGAGCAACTCCTATACCTGCTTCTTTATCTCTTCATTCTCTAAAGCTGACAACCTGTACATTGTAATGTTAGGTAATGGAGCATCTTGATGCAAACAAATATCATGTACTATTTATTCCTTGGGTGGCATAGCTTTTGGTTCTTGAAATAAAACATCATACTCTGAAACAACTTTAACTAAATTAGCTTTCTACTTAGAATAACAGCCTTCAAATGCATTGGATTTTTCAAGATCCTTTGCCTTTATAACCTTTATTAAAAAATGCTTACCTGAATTCACAATTCTTTTCATCTGTCCTAAACTATGAGACAATAGTTAACTTTGAGTTTATGAGATCTTACAATACATTCTATTCCATATTTAGTGAGTTGATACCTATTCTCACTTCTATAGAAAATAGCTTTTCTATCATACAATTATGGACTTCCCAAAGCAATACCACATATATCCAATGGAACTATATCTAACTCAACCTCATCTACGAATGTAGATCCAATAGAAAACCTAAGTTTACATTGTCTCATTACTTGCAGCCTTTTTTTATCCCACACCAAACCTAATGGATATGGCATCTCCTAAGGTTTTGTCTATAATCCCAACTTCTTCACAATTGTTTTAGAAATCAAATATACTTGTGATCCACTGTAAAATAAAGTATCGATCTTATTGTACTTGGAAATTACTCTAATATGAAATAGTTGATTTCTTTCCCTCTCATTGCTTTCATTGTCAACAGATTGTGTAGAATTACTTATGGATGGTTCAGAATCTCTACCTTTAGCACATGTAGTTGTAACTATTGTTTCATCGCTTGAAACTAATCCCAAACCTTTTTAAATAGCAGCAACAATATTTTTTTCCTTCCACTGAACTTCTTAGGTCTCTGTTTTGGGTGAAAAAGCCAGCAGTGTGCCTCATCGTGTCCTTCTTTCCTACAAATAGTGCATGAAGGTTTATCCTTCTATACATTGTTTGCTTTCCTCTCCTTCCATTTCAGTTTCTTCTTTTCCTTATTCTTTCTTACGGAATATTTAGATGTTCCCCCAACTTCTAGGTTTACATCTTACCTATAGCTTCTAGATGTGTTGCCTAAACTGATACATCATCAAGGCTAGTGGGATTAGACATGAGAATAGTATGCTTTAAATAGCTATCAAGACCACCTATATACTTTAATAAACTCTCATGTGAATCTAATGATATTCTTAGAGTTAAAGCTCTCCTTCTAAATTCCTGAGTATAAATTTGTACACTTTGACCCTTAAATTGACGAAGAGTGTGCCAACTCATCATTGCTTGCTACATGTAAGCTAAAGGATAGAACTGCTTTTTGATAGTAGAAATAAATTCATTCCAGGCAGAAATGATTTTACCATGTTTTCGCAGATCAACTCGTGCCTTGCCTTCCCACTATACTAGTGCAGTTCCTCCAAGTCGAAGGCTAGCCAGTTGAATCTTCTTCCTTTCTGAATCAATGTTTTATACCCCGCAATATACATCAATTTGTCTTATACAACTCTCTAGCTTTTTTGCATTGAGTTCTCCATCATAAATTAGCAAATCAAACTTCACATCTAATTTGATCAAACAAGTTTTGTTCTTTTTCTTATTAGGGCTAGTTTTATGTGAAGAAGATAATGAGGGTGATGAAGGTGATGATGGAGGAGATGGTGGAGAAGAAATTTCTCATTTTCCTTTGCCTTTTGGAGGGGCAACTATAAAAGGTTCCTTTGCTCCTTTTTCTGGTTTGGGAGTTGAAGTGCTTTAACCTCGACCCTTCTTAAACTCCAGATACATCTCTTCCACCATGGCTCGCATGGCCATAAAAATTTCCATGAACTGAGATTCTAATCCCAGTGGAGCTTATTCTGCCATTCTTCTCTGAGAAAAGACTCCTCCAATCACTGGATTAGCCTCAACAAGTTGTCATTTTCCTAGTTTGAGCTTTAATCTACTTAGCATTCAAAATCAAGCACAAGCTTGTCTAACCTTAACAAAACCAAAAGCTCTCACACCACTTGACCTGGAAATGAGATCTTAAATCAATATTAAGGTACTATAGACTCATGTGCAGGAATCCCTATATTATTTAGTGCAATGGATCGAAAATATTGCGAATAATATAGACAATGAACAGTTAGAAAACATAACAGACACACACATCAAGACAACAAATAATCAAGGAGTTAACGAGACATCCTGGCTACGTCTCCTAGTCCAGTTTTCAATGTCGACATTTATATTAATTCTTTAAGAATATATTATTACAAGAGTGAGCTCAAAAATAGAGTCTCAACTATAGTGACACCAAAGAGGGATTTGCTCAAAAAACCTTGAGTCTAAAAGAGTTCACAGACTCTCCCTCTGTCCTATTCCTCTATTCAGTCTACCTTAATCTAACCGACTCACTATATTTCTAGGAATCGCTTCCACTACCCTGCTCTTTTTTGTGCTACCATTGAATGGTTTTTAAGCCTATTGGCGATGTCAGTTTGCATTCCTCTTTGGGCTCTCTGGCTCCCGTCCACTGTCCGTTCGAATCCTTGTTGAGCGTTAAATAAACATCGCAAAAAATCTCTAAGGTATGATCGCCATCTATTTTTAAATGGAAAGATTGGCGCAGTGAAAAATCCCAAAGAATAGGTTTCTCCTTGAAAAATAGAAATACATTAATAACAATGGAAAATCTGATCCAGAGATCAAACTTAGAACTCAAAAGATATTGAATCCGACATATAATCCTATTAGGTCCATGTTATATAGCTGTCGCAAACCCACTATTGATCTGCAACCTTCCAATCCAATGACTGGCAGTCATTTTGAGCAGCCCACTTGCACACATATTACCCACTTGAAAAGGCAGTTTTCTCTCCCCTTCGGTGTGCTACGTGTCGAATAGTGTATGGAATTGAGAGAAGCCTCGACAATACCATTTACCACCTGAATTCCGCTACAAATCATCCTTACCATGGAACTCAAATAACATAAAGCCACATTTATAAACCTTTCAGGTCAGGATATATCACTTCCATTCATTTCCCTTTGTATTTTAGTTTTATGACAGAAATGCACCAATACATAGGAAAAGCTTGACAAACACTTTTATATCGGAACTCAAAATTTTTAGAGCATAATTTATAAACCCCGTCGAGTCCACATTGATCACAATCACAAGTCATATCAGTTGTGGGTCTTCACCACTTTGTATTGTTACGATGCGATATATCGTAATCGCATATCGGATGGTCTTTGGGCCTTAGCTAGGCCCTTCCCTTGGAAACCTGTGACAGGATAATGTAATCTCGGTCGTTCATCTAGGTGCTCGATCAACAGTCCACGTTGTGTCGCTAGATTGTGATCGCAAGTTCCATAGGCCCGCCTCCGATACACTCAGTGGACTGCGATATTTCCGATCCCTCCAATGCGATCCACCGATTTGATCTACACCATTGATCTGTTCATTCCGACGGCTCTTGTGCAATGTTATTTCATCCTTCGCTCAGTTTTGTTTTCCACCTTTCCTTCAATGTTTCGATTGTGATAATGTTTTTCGATAGTATTAAATACATAGACTTAGAGGTTTTAAGATCCATTTTGGATCATTACTCATGCATTCAATAGAATTTATCAAAGATATGAATGTTATTAAATGAAATAGGCAAAATTTCCTTGAAACTTTTTCCCCACCATCAAGTTAACTGTGAAGCTTCTGCAAATAATAATATCATTTCCTTACAACATAGGGTTGATCATCGAGATAGCCACATTGCTGAAGTCAAAATTAGTGCTAAACGGGGCCATAGAGGAAATACATGAAATATTAAAAAAATAATAAAATGACACACATGCAGGTCTATCTCCATGCAATATTGACAACACTATCTCACCAAGTCTCTAGAAAAATCCATTCAAGTTTATACTCCAAGAAAAATAAACACATTGCAAACTATTATTTTCACACGCCTTACATATTCATGGGCCCTCCCTTACATGAGCTCCATCCAGAGATACCTTCTCTCATACGAAATTAGAAAAAATTATACATAGAGAACACAATTTCAATTATTATCTAGATATAATACACTTATATAAATATCTTATATAAATATTTGTTGAATCCAACTTATTCCAAACTTAATGATATAAATTAAGAGAATATTTCAACAATCTCCAATAAACTTCAACCGATCCTAAAATAAACACTAAATCTAAGGTGATCATGTCAAATAGATTATTCTACATCAATTTTCATTGTATAATCAGTCAAGTCAATGCATTTTATTGCTTATAATCATATCATTATTGAAATAAATGTAGGCACATGTTCCAAGTTATTTTTCAATATAATTTATCTCAAACAAATATGTCTTCTTTTATTATATCATTATTATAATCTACTCAAATACCTAATTCCTATATGTCTTCTTCTTTCTAACCATCATTACAATTTTCTACCATCTAAATCATTTTTGATTATATTACTATTAAATTCTATATATACTCATTACGTTGCATTATATCATAATAAAAATTAATTTATATAATCAATAATGATTATATCCGTATTCTTTCATTGCTTTTATATCTCAAATATATAAAGATGTATAACAATAGAACTTAAACTCTCTTGATTTTAATAGCCTATTATAATATAAGCTATATTATTTTAAATATTTTTACATTGAATGATTACCTCCCTAATAAATGTATTACTTATTACTATTTGGAAATTAATAATAAAATCTAAACAATTTTCTATTGGAAAATGAATAAAAAAATATCATAATGTGACCATGAAAAAAAATAAGATAATTTTAGTTTTTAAAAATATATTTATATAAATTAAAAAAATTATTTATGGAAATGAAAAATGATAACAATTACAGAAGAATGAAACATATCTAAAAGCATGATCAACCTACCCAGGTCCGTAATGATCACCGTGCACCGTTTCCTTGTCATGTTTTAAGATAATTGTAATGAAATATTTTTATTTTTGTTATTAAATTTATAATTGAATAAAATTATTAGAAAATATAATTATTATTTCTATATAAATAATAATAAATTTACATATATAAACGATTAAAATCTGAATATATATAAAATTGATGCTACTCCAAGATATATAAAAAAACATTTAAAAAACTTATACCTATTGGAATTTTCTATCTTAAAGGGAGAACTTATGGTAAGTTATAAAAATTTCCCATGTTGTGTGATAGGTAATTAATATATCTTAATTAAAAATGCTATGTTTTCCATATAAATGTGTAAAAGAGTTTCCTTAAAATATTTTAAATGTTACTTATTTTAGAAAATCTGTAGGAATTATCCGATTATAATTTCAAAGGAAGAATTCCTAATGATAACATGGTAACTTTTGGTTAGACATGTGATACGTAATTTATTGGTGTTAATAAAAAGATATTTTAATATGATGTTATATATATATATAAATAATATAAGAGTTGAGGGAGAATTCCGAATGCTAACTTGGTAAACGTTGGTTAGTGTATATATATGTGATAGGTTATTTATTGGTTTTATTAAAAAATGTTTTCAATATAAATGGTTAATTTTTTTTTAATAAATAATGATTATTTTAGAAAATGTTTACCAAGAGTTATATCTATTAGAATTTTCGAACTTAAAAGGGAGAACTCATATTTTGTATGTTTTGGTTAGAATTTTCGAACTTAAAAGGGATATTATATGTTAAAATTAATTGGTTTTAGATAAAAAACTGTGTTGTTCACTATAATTGGCCCTAGAGTAGTTTTTTTTACATATTTAAAAGATTTAATTATTTTATTTCATGAATTTAGAGTAGAATGATTATGAATTCATTAGACTATTTTATATGTTACAACATGAATAATAGTAAAAATTTATAATTGATCGTATAATAAGTTTTATTTTTAAAACATTGTAGAAAATTTTGTTATTATAGTTATATATATTATATATATGCAGAAAAAAGAAATGGGCTTTGGTTCTGAGCATAAAGGAAATGGTGAGGTTGGTGGCACCAAGCTAACTCAAAATAGTATTGATTGACCAATATTTATCAAATGTTTTGAAACTAATTATGTTGATATAACGGATTCGAAGGTTGGTGAGAAGGATAATAGTCATTTTTCCCGACCACTTTACATAACTCCAATTGTCATTTATAATTTACTTTATATTAATAAATATTATCTTCATCTAAATTTTATAAATATCATTTAAACAAGAAACATATTATTAATTTATTTTTATTCTAATCTTTCTATAAATAATTATCAAATTCATAAGCTTAATTAATTATATTAATCTTGATTGACTAAATGTGAGAGAAACATTGCACTTTTTATCTAAATATGTTTTATATTAATAAATAAATCTCTTACAATTGTCAATATTTTATTAATGATGTTATTAAGAACGAG
>APFE030276363.1:0-12308 GCA_000404065.3 Pinus taeda | reverse complement strand
TTTAATATCTTATACAATTATAATGATCAAAATCATAATATTAACTGATTATATTAATATTGATTAATCAATTATTACGAAAAAATTACACATTTTATTTAAACATGTTATATATTAATATATAAATCTTTTATGATTATCAATATTGCTTTAATGATGTTATTAAGAAGGATACCAGGGAATGGGGGATCAAAACAATTTTTGGTTTTCTTCACTAGTTCAACCATAAAGTAAAATTCCTTTCTGGGAGCTCCTAGTCCCTGTCATATTATTAGGGCTCTCCTCATTGCACGTGAGTACTCTCTCAAAACAACATACACCACGTAATTATGTCATCCAGATTGACATTGTAGCTTTGGGTGACCGCTCTGTGATAAGATTTTTATTAGATTCTTTAACAGATGGATGGAGTTTTTGATAAGGTTGTAGAATTTCCAATTGTAGATCACCTCATAATGCAATATACTAAATCAAAATACAAGATCTACTTCTACAATCAAACTTTGCGGAAGCTTAATCGAATATGACCAAGACCAAGAGCACACATATAACTGAGAATGAGAAAGCAATCACACATGAACATAGGAAAATACTCTGGGGAAAGCCTCAACTTAAAACCTTGATCTATGTCATATCATACAAGTGGAAGTAATTTCTAGATTACACAAAGCCTTAGCTCAGAAGTTATTCAACTCTTAGTACAATCAATCTGCTGCTTGTAGAAAGTCAAAGGCTTCTCACAAACCTTCTCCTCTAACCTCCAAGCCTCCTATTTCCTTGCGCAGTTACTCCTCGGTCCTCAAGCTACCACCTGTGTGTAATAATCCCTCACACACTACTTTGACCTTTGAAATAACTACACAAACCTAAAGGAGATAATTCCTTATGCGTGGATGATTTTCCTAGATAGGAAAAATCCTCTAGCTGATAGTACATTGTCCCTTCCTCTAATCACAACTGGGTCTCTGACTGAACTAAAATGCATGACTTATTTATGAGAGAATATTCAGTTATCTGGGGAGCAGCAATTACATGCATTCAAGCATTAAATAACTAAACTCACAATTAATTCTACAAACTATTAGAACTAATCTAACTCAACTTAAGTCAGTTAACTGAGCTAACTACTTACTACTCAATTTACAACTCATCCTTATCTCTTTAACTGAGCGATAAATTTCTCAATCAATGGAGAAGCTATTGCATGTCTTCACATAGACTTCATGTTTGATTTTCTACTAGAAATTAACTCAAGATGAATTAATTAATTATTTTACAAATAGCTCATAAGATCAAATTCGAATTTTACTTCTCAATTTTAGTTCAGGGACTAAATAAAATAAGAATCTACCCCAAAATGCTATTTATAGCAAATCTATTTTTAGCACTTCCATTTTTCATTCTTTGTTGCTATGTCCAAGACTGGAATCTGAACTGCTATTTATAGCAGTGATATTTTTAGCACTTCTATTTTTATCATTTCTTGTTGATATTTTCAACACACCCTCTCAATAAGAAAGGCATTCAAATCGAACTTGATCCTAAACCTTTGGAATGTTCTGCATGTAACATTTCTCCCAAGTGTTGTTGCTCAAGCAACTCTAGAAACAAAAAATCTCTCAACTAACCTCTTTGTTGGGCTAGAAACATCCTCTGATGCTGAAGCTCCATCTCCCACTGACAGGTGCTCCCTCTGTGACCTCTGAGTTGCTGAAACACTCCATGCATCACACACCATTGCACACCTATCTCTGTCATCTTGCACTGGTGCAACACTCTTATGCCTCTTACATTATTGCAGCTTGCTAGCTTTGTGCTATCTCGGGATTTCTACACTATAGCTCTCTCTGCCACTCCATCCGCATATGTCTCTACCCACTCAGTCAGTCCTGATACTCCTTATTGCGGCTCCCATAGCAAGGTCTAATCAGAGAGGTTGAGTACCTCAATGATCCTGCCCCTATTACAACCTTCATGGGACTGTCACTCCACATCACCCTACCTCCTACCTGGAGGTATGGATGCATGCGAACCCTCTACCCTCTTCGCTCGAAATTTACCCCTACTGGAGATCTCTGCATGAGTGTATGCCTCCACTAGATCTCCTATGGGCTTCTCTAGTTGTGGTTGATCCACAACTTCCTGAAGATGCTTCTCTAATTGTGGCTCCTACAAAATTGTCTGAGAATTCTTCTGTGGATGCATGATGAGTGGTAACTTACTCTCCCTCTCAACCACCAAGTATCTAACCTTTTCCTTGATCCTCAAGGCTTCACATGCATCTTGTACCTCAAGTGCATACAGGTTCTTGGCTAGCACACCAATCTGTTTCGCCTTTCCTGTCGTCACGAAACTTTCTGGAATAAGAGTTGATTTTAAATCAGTGATATCTCCCTCATGCGAACTCAGATTCAGGTGATTTCTTTTTTGAATTTTGGTAATTTTCAAAGGAATACAGATCTGCTATTTATTTCTAAAAAACATTTCACAAAAAATTTCAGATCTGCTTTCGAAACTCGCGGCCCAAATCTTTTTATTCAAATTCTCTTTGTCCTATACTTTTCACAGCTCTGAAAACCTCAGCTTTGATACCATGTAGAATTTTGCACTGTAGATCGCCTGATAATGCAATATGCTAAAGAAAAATACAAGATCTACTTCTACAATCAAAATTTGAAAAAGCTTAATGGAATATGAGCAAGATCAATAGAACACATATAACTGGGAATGAGAAAGCAATCATACATGAACACAAAAGAATACTCTGGGGAAAGCCTCAGCCTAGATCCCCAATCTCTGTAATATCATACAAGTGGAAACAATGTATGGTATACACAAAGCCTTAACTCAAAAGCTATCTAGCTCTCAGTACAATCCCTCTAACACTCATAGACAATCAAAGGCTTCTCACAAACCTTCTCCTCTGCCCTCCAAGCCTCCTATTTCCTTGCGCAATTTCTCCTCAGTTATCAAGCTACCACCTATGTGTTATAATCCCTCACACACTACTCGAACCTATGAAATAACTACAAAAACTTGAAGGTGATAATTCCTTATGCATGGATGACTTTCCTATATAGGACAAATCCTGCAACTAATAGTACATTGTCCCTTCCTCTGGTCTCAGTTGGGTCTCTGAATGAACTGACATGCATGAGTTATTTATGAGAGAATATTTAATTAACTAACTGAACTAGCAATTAATTCTACAAACTATTAGAACTAATCTAACTTGACTTAACTCAGTTAACTGGGCTAACTAATTACAACTCAAATTACAACTCATCTTTATCTCTTTAACTGAGGCATAAATTCCTAAATCAATGGAGAAATTGTTGCATGTCTTCACATAGACTTCATGTTTGATTTTCTACAACTAATTAACTCAAGATGAATTAATTAATTCTTTTACAAATAGTTACTAAGGTCAAATTCGAATTTTACTTCTCAATTTTAGTGCAGGAACTAACTAAAATTGGAATCTATCTCGAAATGCTATTTATAGCAAACCTATTTTTAGTACTTCCATTTTTCATTACTTGTTTATATGTCCAACAATGGTATCTAAACTTCTATTTATAGCATTGTTGTTTTTAACACTTCTATTTTTAGCATTTCTTGTTGTTATTTTCAAGAAAGGTCATGTATTATAAAAACAATCGTACATGTTAAATAATATTGTAGTTTTAGACCTATCCCCTTCCTTACATTTTTTGTGAGTCTCTATTGTTGTTATACTTCTAGAACTTTCTTACTTTCCTCAACCTATGATAGGTGCTTATTCTCATGTCAAAACTCACTTAATTGTTCACCAGATTTGTGTCGTCATCCTCTTCCAGTGCTCTTTCAACCTCATTTTTCTCTCATTGTGGTTTTGGAGGACTTATGGTGGTGTCTTCTCCTCCCTCTAAGCTAGTGACCCCCTCCCCCTTGATATGAAATAACCTATGTTGTTACAAAAGAGGGGAAAGTACATTTGCAAATGTAGTGAGGCAATCTGTCTTAGAGTTGGAAAGAACACACAGGTTTATAAGGTGATGGAGCTCTAGAAAAAAAACTATGGTCAAAAAGTTAGGTGTAAAACCTTTTTCAGGTGCTTCTCTAAATCACTAGCTCTCCTCACCATGGACTCCTCTTGGGCTGTCTTCCTATATGACATAAACTAGAGAAGGGATGGTTGGATTTTTTGTTCTAGCTTGTACCAAATTGTGCATGCATTTCTTCTCTTAGTTGGCCTTAAGGGAATGAGAGTTGATATCCTTTTACTTTGCTCTAGTTAGGGAGCCAATGGATAAGCTTAGGGTTTGGAGAATATTTTTAGTGTCACCTCTCCACTTCTTGAGTAAGGACATATTTCCTTGTATAGTAAGTATGCTTGTCTCTTTTGTCATCATCAAGGAAGGTTGGAAAGAAAATGGGGATCATTCATCAGCATGGTCATAGGTCATTTTTAACATCAAGAGTGATTTAGTAGCTAAAGTAGAGTTCTCTATGAATGGTGTGGCATTAGTGCAAAAGGCATAACTTTGGGAAATTTTATTTAGGTGCTATTAGTGTAATGAGTTATGAAAGATTCTGAAATATTTCCCTATCGAGGGACTCCTTAGACCATCTTCTGGTCCCACCCAACATGAAAATGGGACTTCTGTCAAACACTCTCGTGGCATAGGACTAGAGGATCTACATTTTGGGCCATAAGCTAAGGTCCCTTCCAAGGTCATGCATTCAACCATATATTATTTATTGTGTAAGTATTTGTCACCTCCACCCTCTTCTGGTAGTTTTTGTATACCTTTTTCATTTTCCTTAGCCCTATTTCCATTATTGGACCATCCCTTAGGCCTATTGTGATAGCTTCCTCACACATCAATTATTTAATCCTAGTCTATGATGAACCTCGGTATTGCAACAAGAGTGTTGCAACTCTCAAGTCTACCGACTTTAATTATCAACCCGAGGTTTGTACAAACTTAAGAGGTATTGACACTATATGTGAAACATACAGTGTGTCCTTTATTTACTATCATGATGTATTGGCTTGCATGTACTAAAGTCAAATCCTAAGCTAATAGCAGAAAATGAACTACCTGAAATGGAAACCCTAACCTATTGCAAGAAATAAAGTACACGGAAAGAAACATATTATAATTGCATAAAGATCATGAACTAAATGTAAAAGAAACCTAGTTCAAACCTATTTATCATATGTCATGATTTAAACTAACTTAGCATGGAATCTATTCTAGGGAGTATTAACTGTTGCATGCATGTGCTAATTAAGAGATAAAAAGAACTATTTTTCTTTAAATTTTCATTTTATAAATGGAAATGTTAATCTTTCCTTGATCTTTGGCAAGGGAGAGAAGTGTGGAGGAAGAGGGGTACAAAGCTTTTGATGGATTGGAGGTCAATTAGATGCATAATCTCAGCTTCAATGATGATCTCTCTCAATTCAGGCTCAAAACAGGCCACTACAAAATTCCCTATAGGATGTCTATAGGATGTAATAGTTCCTATAGGATCCCATGTTTTATTACAAAACTAGGCCAAAAGCTTAGGAAGTGGTCTAGAAGGTGGAATGAAGCTTGGGAAAGGTGGATAATGGAATAATAACGCATGTAGGTGGTGGAAACTACCAAGAACTCAAACAAGGGATTCAATATGGGTGGCTTTTCTCAATGGAAATGGAAAATTTTCTTATAAAGCAAGAATTTGGATTCAGATTTTAGTGGATTTTGGCGACATGGGTGCATGAGGTTTAGATGAGGAAAACGAGGTGAGGTCTCCATGCAATTTATAAGCTCTGGAAACAACAAATATGATTGTATTCCTCTATCCACAAATTCGTATATACGTGGGAAAGATTTATTAAATAACAGAAAATTACTTGTCTAAAATACATAAATTCAAGAACTAGTGAGCAAGTAAATCTATCAAATGCCTAACCTAATCAAGTGAAAATGCAATGGGGTAAATTTTGTTATTAACTAAAATGTTTTTTTGATCTAATTCAAGTGGATTCAACTCTATTGAAGCTCATTACCATGCTTTAAAAAGTAGTAGAAATTTACTATTTTTTTCTACGAAGGAGTTCCAGAAATCTATATTTGTGAATAAGAAAACTAATCCAAGTAGCTCAATGATTACTATGACCTTCCAAAGCTATTCGAAGGATGAAATTATGATTTTGATCCTGTAAAATAAGTTACATCAACCACTTAACCCAATCGTACAACAAGAAATCATTAATACTAAATGCAGAAATAGAAAGAAATAAGAAGAAGACATGCATGTGAATAAGAAGTGAAAAGAATAAAAATGAATGATAAGAAGGGCTCTAAGGCTCCTCGGATGGCTAAGCCCAAGGAAACTCAGAAACCTATGGAGGAGAACAAGATTTAGAAGCTTAACATGACACCAATCTTCATTATTTCACCAATACAATTACATCCTTGCAAGAAAATACTATGCAGCTGCAAAAAGATGAGTTATGTCCACAAGAAGACTAATAAAAATTCCCCTAGAGGAAAATTTGATTTGGTACTTATATAAAATGATTAGGAATGATTTCCCATGAAAGGAGGAAGCTTTCCCCACCAAAATCCCTTGTTTAGTGGATATGGTTCCAAATACTAGGAATCCACATTAAATGATAGGGAATGCATTCTTAGATTTTCTCAATCATTGGATTTCCACAATCTATACCATAATTTCATAATATATTGTTGATTTATTATTTAATATTGGTCCTCCTGTATTAGGGAGAAAGTCCCTAAATTATCTCATCCTCCAAATCTTCATAAACTGCCCAATATTCTCTTAATATTCAACAAAAATAAATAATACTAGGCACAAATATGTAATTAATCATAAACCTTCCTAGTGAACATATTAAACTTAAAAATACATTATCTAATGCAAAAAAAGAGGTTTAATATGTTGAAGAATGGTTAGAAAGGCCTTAATTTATGTCTAATTTAGAGGCATGGGCTTATAATTTATGTTTAATTTAGAGGTCCATCATACCCCTTGTTGAAAGTGTTGCTCATCCTATGAGAAACTTAGTGACCTCACTGTGCCTCATTCATGGCCCCAATGGCCTCTTTCTTGTTCATTTCTCATTCCTTAGCCTTAAGAATATTGGTTGTAAGTTCTGCAAGGACAAGCCCAAAAACATATTTGTCCATATAAAAATCATTGTTTCTTGAGACCATTAGCTTGCCTTCTTCTTTCATTTTGTGGCCTAGATGATTACCTAATGGCCTCGGAATTTTCTGTTTTAATTAGGTCTCTCTTAGGAACTGCCTTTTTTTTTTGTTTTAGCACCATGTGTTCCTTTATTCCTTCTTCTAGCAACATTTTGTCTTCTTCTAGCAGTCATTCCTTCTCTTTCAAAGTCTTTTAATAGTATGGGATTGATGAGAAATGATGTAGAGGGTTTTGAGGATGATGTCAAGGCACAGAGTGAGTAGTGTAGGTTTGTAAAAATGGAGAGGATTCTTTGTTTTTTTTTTCAAAAAAAATTCAAGGTGAGACAGAGTGCATGGTTTTTTCTTGAAATTATGAAATGGGAAGGATGAATGATGGATACATAGTGAATACGAAGTGGATGGAGGGTTTGGAGTGTTGTGGTGACTTGGATTTTACAAAAAATTACTCTTTTAACTATTGTCCTCGTTCCTTGAAATCATCACCCTTCATAATTTTCACTTTTCCACATTGCATAAGTGAATGAGTGAGTTGAAATTAACTAGTTGAAGGTGGATGAGACTGCTGACCCATCCTTAGCTTATAAACCCTCATCTCTCATGAATTGACAAATTTTTTTTAACTATAATATGCTCAAGAGAAGAGGTCAAGAATATTGCATATATCTGTACCTACGTGATGGTTGTTGGAGATACATGTATGCTACTACTAAGTTGATGTTTTTGTACTTCTATTGACTCAGGTACATCTTCTTGACTACCTTTTTCATTTTACTTGATCTCATTTTTTTGATGGGTCATCTTCTCGTTGATGTACAGGTGTTGGGGGGCCTATATCAATCTTCCCTAAGAATACCTAACCTTTTGAGCCATTTCTCCATCATATTTCCTCTTGTAGCTTCTTCTCAACCCTCCTGAAGAGATCCTGTAGTAATTCAAGACATCCTCTTGTAGAACATTTCTTCTGTACATATCTCCCAAATAGTAGAATGGATTGATATGAAATTTTATGAGCATGTTTCAATCATCATTATGCACCTCTCCATCAAAAAATCTTTGCCAATGGATGCACCAATCTCGAGAAAAACTAAAAATGATTGAACATGATGGAGGCCAATTTATTGGAATCTGCACACTGTAATTTTTTGAAGTTTCTTGGAAATGTTACAGTCACCCATATGCATCTCTCCATAAAAAATATTTTTAAAT
The DNA here is from genome assembly GCA_000404065.3 of Pinus taeda. Taxonomy (NCBI): domain Eukaryota; kingdom Viridiplantae; phylum Streptophyta; class Pinopsida; order Pinales; family Pinaceae; genus Pinus; species Pinus taeda. The sequence continues at coordinate 3,891 of APFE030276363.1, read as the reverse complement.
GGATGCATGGATATCGAGAAAATTCAAAAATGGTTATAGGTGATGAAGGTTGATTGCTTGAAAACTCTACACTAGAATTTGTTGAAATTTCTTTAGAATGTTACCATCATCCATATGAATCTCCCCCTGGAACAAATTGGAAACTCGATGCGTGGTTTGCAAGATATGGCAAAAATATTTTTCTTCTCTATGTATTTTTTGTTTCCTATAGTAAAACAGAGCATTCCTGTAGTTTTTTTAGGAAAACAAGGAAAATAAGTGATAGAAGCTTGGAAATGATGAGTGGATGGTGGAAATAGATGAATGTGATGTATTTTCATGGACTTGGTCATGTTGGAGCATTTGAGCAAAGGAGGAGAAATTCAAAATTTGACTTATTTTGACAAGGTTTGAACTATTTTTTCTTTTGTTGGTGCCAACTTGTTTTTTTTGCTTGCAGATGTTAGAGGGCACCTACCTTTGTCAAAGAGATACATGGAGCATATATTTTTTGTCTTTTTCCACTTTTTTTATTCTAGTCCTACTAGCCACCTCAATGACATTTTCAACTATTAGGTCTACCTAGGTGCGTCAAAGGATGTTTTCACCTAGGATCTTTTCCTTTTCTCTCTTTTTTCTCCTTTCCCCAACCCATTGAATGTGTCTTGGTGGTTTTCAATCAATGAGCCAATCCCAAGCACCTCAAAGGAGGTTTTCACCTGTGATTTTATTTCTTTCCTCTCTTTTTTTTCTACCCTACCCTACTTGAAAAACAAAATTAATTTCAAGTATAAAAATACTTCGAATGGAGCCATGTACACATTAATATGATAGATAAACCGATGTGTAGGCTTGTGATATATGATTTGACATATACCTGGATTTTAGAGACCAAATGATTTGACCTTCAAAGGATTAAGCACAATTGAAGAAGAGAGTGTTACTGCAAATTAATGACTATCTAGAACCACATTTCAATATAGTTGTGATGCCCCAAGTTAACTTGCTGATTTGGATCATCTTCGATGTCCTCTTCTTCCATGTCCTTCAAAATTTCCTCTTTTTGCTGATTTCTCTCTTGAACACATGGAGGATTTGATTGTAACCATGAGGGAGCTTTCTCAATCTTTCACTTTGTTGTCTATTCTAAATCAAGTGCAACCAATTAATCTTTGATATTCTCTTTTGAATATTGTTTTTCTACATGGCATCAAGATCCCCGGTAATGGTGCCAAAAAGTGATGAACCTCGGTATTGCAAGAAGACTGTTGCGACTCCCAAGGATACTACATTTAATTATCAACTTGGGGTTCATACAAACTTAAGAGGTATAATCACTATATGTGCAACATACAACATGTCCTTCCTTTTCTATCATGATTTCATGGAGTGCATTTACTGAAATCAAATCCTAAACTAATTGCAAAAAATGAACTACTTGAAATGGAAACCCTAATCTATTGCAAGAAATAAAGTACAAGGAAATAAACATATTCTAATTGCATAAATTTCATGAACTAAATGTAAAAGAAACTTAACTCAACCTTATCTCATGTGATTATTTAAACTAATTGATAAAGGAATCTAATCTAGGGAGTATTAACTGCTACATGCATGTGATAAATAAGAAATAAAAAAAACTATTTTTCTTTATGTTTTCATTTTATAAATGCAAATGCTAATATTTCCTTGATCTTTGGTATGGGAAGTAGGTGTGGAGGAAGAGGGGTAAAATGGTTTTGATGGCTTGGAGGTCAAATAGAAGCCTAGCCCCAGCTTCAATGATGATTTTTCTCAATTTGGACTCAAAACTGGCCATTACAGGATTTCCTACAGGATGTCTATAGGATGCACTAGTTCATATAGGATCCCTTGTTTTATTACAAAAGGAGGCCGAAAGCTTAGGAAGTGGTGTAGAAGGTGGAGCAGGTCTTTGTAAAGGTGGATAATGGAATAACAAGGGATGTAGGTGGTGGACACTACCTAGAAATCAAGCAAGTGCTTCAGGATGGGTGGATTTGCTCAATGGAAATGGAAATTTTTGCTTACAAAACAAGAACTCAAATTGAGATTTTAGTGGATTTTGGCGACATGTGTGGATGAGGCTTGGATAAGGCGAGCGAGAAGAGGTCTCCTTGAAATTTAGAATCTCCTACAACAGTGTACATTATTTTCTGAATCTATCCACAAATTCATCTATACATGGGAAAGATTTATTAAGTAACCAAAAATTACTAGTCTAAAATCCAGAAATTCGAGAACTAGTGAGCTAGTAAATGTATCAAATTCCTAACCTAATCAAGTTAAAATGAAATGGGATAAATTTTGTTATTAACTAGAATGTTTTTTTGATCTAATTCCGGTGGAATCAACTTGATTTAATCCTATTAGCATGCTCTAAAAAATAACATAAATTTATTATTTTTTGCTACAAAGGAGTTCCAGAAATATAGATTTGGGAATAAGAAGACTAATCCAAGTAGCTCAATTATTACTATTAACTTGCGAATATTTTACAATTATGAAATGATGCTTTTGACCCAACAAAAATAACCTATATCAAACATTTAACCCAATCCTACAACAAGAAATCATAAATACTAAATGTGGAAATAGGAAGAAACAAAAACAAGAGATGCATGTGAATAAAAGTGAAAAGAGTAAAAAAAAATGATACCAAAGGGATCTTAGGATCTTTTGATGTCCAAGCCCAAGGAAAATCAGAGACGTATGGATGAGAACATGATTTAGAAGATGAACATGACACCAATCTTCATTATTTTCATCAATACAATCACATTCGTGCAACAAAATACAATGGAGATGCAAAAATACGAGTTGTCTCCTCAAGAAGACTAATAAAAATCCCCCTTAGAGGAAAATTTGACTTGGTACTTATATAAGATGATTAGGATTCACTCCTCATGAAAGGAGGAATATTTCCCCACCAGAATCCCTTGATTAGCGGATATGGTTCCCAATACTAGGAATTTGCATTAAATAGTAGAGAACACATTACTAGATTTTCTCAATCATTGGAGGTCCAAAATTCGTGCCATAATTCCATAATATCTTGTTGATTTATTATTTAATATTTATTCTCCTGTAGTAGGGAGAGAGTTCCTAAATTATCTCGTTCACCAAATCATCATAATCTAATACTCCACAAAAATAAATAATATTAGGCACAAATATAAAATTATTTATAAACCTCCCTAATGAACATATTAAAGTTAAAAATAAATTATATAATGAAAAACGAGAGGTTCAATATGGTGAAGGATGGTTAGATGGGCCTTAATTTATGTTTATTTTAGAGGTGTTGGCCTCCTGCTGTAGCAGTTTGTTCATTTCTCATGATTGGCATTTTACAGGCCAAATATGTCGTACTTTGCTTCCTGCAATGCTCCATATTTGTTTAGCAGTCTCCAAGTGAAGAAAGCTACTTCAAGTTCATCCAATTTGCCTTCAACTTTTGTAAAGTTATCCTGGTATCGCTATTTTTCAGTTAAAGGGAGGTCCAAACAGTTTAATCTTGGTCTCGCTAGGTTTAAATTTCCTGTTTTAGAATGTAGAGATTGTAATCTGTCCAAACAGTTTAATCTTGGCAGATTCTTAGATAGGTAGAGAAGCATAGGAGCCCAACAGCTTAATCTGGGCTCCGAAAGAAATAAGGGTAGTATGTAGATAGGAAAGCATCAAAAGAAAAATGAATGACGGGTTTGCAAGTCTAAGTGCACCCCCAAACAAAAGAAGAAAAAATGCTAGGCAAGTAGGCTGGGTAGGTAGTTTTGAGGCTGTTGAATTACTGACCAGTTCCAAGTTTCCAGGTATCATATCATGCAGAACATAATCAACAAAGATTTGTAAGCAAAAAAGGCTCAAATGAGGTATAACTGACTCCCCTTCTCT
>APFE030276351.1:124165-221229 GCA_000404065.3 Pinus taeda | reverse complement strand
GAACCGAGAGAAGAACTACCTTTAAGGAAGAACCCTCAGCCTTAGACCGGAAGTTAGATGTCATTATCAGTGGCATGCATAGGCTGGGAGATAGAGTAGAGAGTGTTGAGAGGAAATCGTCATGGGAAGAACAGTAGCCCAACACCATAAGGAATCCAAATTTCAGGAAAAATCAAACCACAAATGCTGGAAGGGCTAGTCCCGACCATGATATTAGGCCTCCTTTCCAAGAAAACTACATAGAGGCATCCACATCCAGTGAGCCCACAGAAGAGACTCACATGAACTTGATAGATTCGAAAAATGAGCAGCAAATCTTTCTCACTCAAGAAGACCAAGACTACCCTGATGTAAAACAATTGCAGACCAAGATGGGAGAGTCTTTTGATTTTAAACAAGGTTATGATTCTGCTGTGTATGAGGTCCACAAAGAATATAAGTCGAGAACAAGAACCATTGAAGTCCCTACACCAACCAAAGCAAAGGATAGCAAACAACCCAATAAGATTAAAGGCAAGGTTGTCATAACAGAACCAGCTGATATTTCTATCCCAAACCCGCATCAAGTAACCGTAGAGGACATAACAGACATACATCCTCCCATTGATCAGCCTCGACCTCCTTCTTCCTCGAAAGAAAATTTGAACAACACTCCGAAAAGCCTTCCCAAAACAGAAATATCACATAGTGTCTTGCACCATAACACAGATAGTCAAAAGGAAAACACAGAAAGTATTCTTGAGAAGGAGAAATCTGCTACTACCAACGCAAAAATTCCATTGGAAAAACCATTTAATTTAGAAGCTGAGATTGGAAAACTTAAGATATCCATCCCCCTCTCAGAACTTGCCAAACATGAGGTGTACAGGCAACAAATTCAAAGGTCACTTCAACTACCAGAGGTAAAGGATGATGTAAATATTTTGGATGATACCCTTGAGCTGCTGTTCAGTCCAGAAGTTAACGGAAAATCAACATATGGATCAGTTCCACCCTTTTATGTCAGTCTGCATATACATGACAAAATCTTGCACAATGCTATGTTTGACTCAGGTGCATCACACAATCTTATGCCCAAAGCTGTAATGGAAAAGCTAAACCTTGATGTCACAAGGCCCTACAAGGATCTATACTCCTTTGACTCAAGTCAGGTCAAGTGTTTAGGCTTAATCAAAGACCTTTGTGTATCTTTAGTCCAATTTCCCAACAAGACAATCCTAATGGACGTAGTAGTTGCTAATATTCCAACAAAATATGGCATGCTCCTATCAAGATCATGGGGAGAAAAACTCCAAGGATCCCTCCAACGCGACCTCTCTTATGCCACTATTTCTGTCTTTGGGCAACCAAAGAGGTTGTATAGGGAAACACTGATGAAGTATGTGATGAGTAGTGAGGAGAACCCCGAAAATTTTCCAATTTACTCAATTCATTCTGATATGGATTCATTTATTCTTTTTAATGATGACACCAATCCTCCAACTAATGAGAAGCCTCTAGCTTTAGAGCTAGAAACATGCATCAATGAGGAATCGGTTGCCCATACCCTTGAAATTGTTACAACAATCAAAGCGACCAGCAAACAAGAAGAACCTCCCCAAACAAAAATTTTAAATCTGCCCAATCCTAAAATGGCCGAAACTCTTGATACAAACCAAAAACAAGAAATTACATGGTATTTAGAGTTTGATGGTTCTGTCAACAAGTTAGGAGCAGGGGCAGGTGTGTGGATTCACAATACACATGACAATCATGCAGAAGGCCATGCCTACAGACTAAATTTCAGATGTACCAACAACATGGCAGAATATGAGGCTCTCCTCTTAGGCCTAAATTTGCTCAAAGTCCTAGGAGCTACAAAAGTGTCCATTCTTGGTGACTCCAATTTAATCATACAACAAATGAAAGGCAACTTTGTTACTAATGACAATAGAATGAGGGCCTATAGGACCGCTACAACAGAAATATTCAATACCTTCACTGAATCTGAGCTTGCAAAGATTTCAAGAAATCATAATATTTGTGCTCACAGCCTAGACACTTTTGCTAGTACATGCAAGCTTCCCTTTGATCCAAATCACCATTTTACTGCTGAGATAAAAAATAGGCCCGCTGTTCCTAACAATATTAGAGATTGGCAAGTATTTGAAAATGACGCCCACGTTAACAATTTCCTCACTCTTGAGGGCGAGTTTTCAAATTTAAACATTGACATGGAGGCCATGAACAATTCCCAACAACAAACAACTGAAAATCAGCAGGCCGTAACAGCTACAACAACAAACAAATCCTGAACCCAATTGTTTTTTATAATGCAAACATAGAACAACTGAAACAAATGCATTTGGAGGAAACAACCAAAGCAGAGGCTGAGTTCATTGATTTAAAGAATAATTTTTTGCCTGCTGGCCTTACTCCATTAGAAGACATGTTTGATGAAAATGATGTGCCCAAAAAGCCAAAAATGGAGCCTTTAAATGCTGCTATAGAAGAACACAACATAGGGACAACAGAAAACCCCAAAATGATTAAATTGTCCAAAAATCTGCCCCCTGATCAAAAACCAAAGTATGTGGATTTGTTCAAAGAGTTCCAAGATGTATTCGCTTGGAGTTATGAGGACTTGAAGTCCTATGACACCTCAGTGATTCAGCACACGATTCCCTTAAAACCAAATCAAAAACCGTTCAAGCAGAAACTCAGAAGAATAAACCCTATGCTTCTTCCCCTCATTGAGAAGGAAGTGAAGAGAATGTTTGAAGCAGGTATCATAGCACCCATCATATTTTCTGAATGGGTATCCAATCTGGTTCCCACAAGGAAAAAATCAAGAGAGATCAGACTGTGCGTAGACCTAAGAAACTTAAACCAGGTCTCTTTAAAATACCACTACCCTTTGCCTAAAATGGACTACATCCTACAAAGAGTAGTGGGCTCCTCTAGAATTTCTTTACTAGATGGATTCTCAGGTTTCAATCAAATACTTGTTCACCCAGATGACCAAGACAAGACAACGTTTACCACACCCTGGGGAACATTTAAGTATGTTAAAATGCCTTTCGGGCTAAAGAACGCTGGTGCCACCTTCGAAAGGGAAATGGATATTTCATTTGCCAAGGAAATACATGATTTCCTTGTTGTTTACCTTGATGACCTAACCCCTTTCTCCAAATCTGATCAAGAGCACCTCAAACACCTAAGGCAAATATTCATGACATGTAGGAAATATGTAATTTCCTTGAATCCCAAGAAGTCTCTCTTTGGCCTTGAAGAAGGCAAATTACTTGGACATATCATCTCCAAGGATGGTATTAGAATAGATCCGGAAAGGATCCAAGCCATTTTGCAAATCCCATATCCAAGGAACATAAAAGGGTTACAAGCATTCCTAGGGAAGATCAATTTCCTAAGGAGATTTATTCCAAATCTGGCCGAGCTAATAAGATTGTTAAGTAACATGTTAAAAAAGGATGCTAAGGTAAGATGGTCTCTGGAAACCAAGCAGGTTTTTGAGAGTATCAAAGCTGCCTTGACCCAAACACCTGTCCTCACAAGTCCTCAGTTTGATAAGGATTTTATCATCTTTTCCTTTGCTTCAGAACACACCATAGCTGCTGTCCTTCTGCAAAAGGATGACCAAGGAAATGAAAAACCAATCACATTTTTTAGCCGAGCCTTAAGAGATGCACCCTTGAAATACCAAATCATGGAAAAGCAGGCCTATGCCCTTGTCAAAGCCATTAAAGATTTCAGAGTTTATATTTTGTATTCACATGTGATCGCCTATGTCCCAAACTCTGTTGTAAAAGACATATTAACTCAAGAGGGACTAGAAGGCAAAAGAGGCAAATGGATTGCCAGTATCCTTGAATACGACATTGAGATAAAACCCACAAAGCTGATAAAGGGACAAGGTTTAGCCAAGCTAATGTCTGAAACAAACCTTCAAGCCTTAAACATCAACCAGCTGGACAATGAATAGGAGCTGGCAACTCCACATATCAGTGAAACCTTTTTACAATCCCCATGGTATGCCAATATTTTCTATGTATTGTTAAACCTGTGTGCTCCCCCAGGATTTTCCAGAACCAAGAAAAGATTTTTGAAGATGAAAGCTCTAAAGTTCTATGTCTTAGATGGTGCCCTGTTTTGGAAAAATCATGAAGGTATATTGCTAAAATGTTTAACCATAAATGAAACCAACAGCATCATGAAAGAGTTCCACGTAGGGGACTATGGAGGGCATCTATATTGGAAGTCCACTACTGACAAGATTTTAAGGGTTGGTTATTATTGGCCCTCTCTATTTGCAGATGTCAGAAAATTTGCTGTCTCATGTCACAAATGCCAAATCTTTGAAGGAAAAAGAAAATTGCTCCCTTTGCCCCTTAAGCCCATCTCAACCGAAAAACCTTTTCAACAAGGGGTCTTGACTTCATAGGTGAAATCCATACCTCTTCTTCAGGCCAGCACAAGTGGATTCTAACAGCCACCGACTATTTCACTAAGTGGATTGAGGCCATCCCATGTAGGAAAGCCAATGACTCCACCATTATCCAATTCCTTGAATACAATATCCTTTATAGATTTGGTTGCCCTGAGAAAATCATCACTGACAATTCTGCGGCCTTCAAATCCAAAAACATGATCAATTTCTGCCATAAATTTCACATTACCTTGGGCCACTCTTCATCCTACTATCCTCAAGGTAATGGCCTGGCTGAATCATCCAACAAAAGCCTCATCAACATCATAAAGAAAGTGCTGGAAGAGAACAAAAAGAACTAGCATAGGAAGCTCACAAATGCCTTGTGGGCAGACAGACTTTCAACCAAGAAATCCATTGGGATGAGCCCTTATGAGCTAGTATATGGCATGGAAGCCAGATTTCCTTCATCACTGGGCATTCCTACTATCAAGCTATTACACGAGATTCAGGCTGAACCAAATAACATTCAAAGAAGAGTTAATCAGACCATTCATCTTCAGCAAACCAGAGAGCAGGTGTATGACAGGGCTTAGACTTTGCAGGAAAAGGTCAAAAAGATGTTTGATAAGAGAGCCAAGGCTAAGGATTTCTGTGTGGGCGGCAAAGTTCTAAGGTGGGATTCGCGAAGAGAAGACAAAGGCAAACATGCAAAATTCGACTTTCTTTGGAAAGGTCCATTTATTATCAGCGCAGTGCAAGGCAACAATACATATTTCCTCAAATTTGAAGATGAAAACACAGCTGAAGAAGGCCCTGTAAATGGCCGAATGTTAAAACATTATCATGACCCCTTTTGTTGAAGATCTCCCAACAAGATCATGTTTGTACATAAATGTTTGTATATATCAGCATTTTATTTTATTTTGTATATAAAAGTCCAGGTGATAGAGCACGCAGAAGAAAGCAGGCGATGCTACACAGGTCACAAACATTTCAGTTAAGGGAAAGTGTTATTCTCATTCCACAGTTTCAATTATCCGATAGTCAGCACTAAGAAATTTCAATCTATAGCCACAATAGAAGATCCAGGCAGTCTGACCTACTGTTCTTGACTTTTCACAAGGAAAAGCCATCCCCAAGTGGAGCCACTGTTAGCCTCCTGCTGCAGCAGGTTACTCATCTTTCATGATTGACATTTTTACATAACAAATATGTCATTCTTTGCATGCTGCAATGTTCCATATTTGCTACAAGCCAAAGAAGGATGCCATGAGAATGTGCCAGTTCAAGTGCCACTTGCTGTGTTCCAATTTTGATGTACTATTCCATTTTTGAAGAATTTTCGTCTAAAGGTAGATCCAAACAGTTTAATCTTGGTCTCCCTAGGTTTCAATTTCCTGTTTTAGAATATAGAGAATGAATATCTATCCAAACAGCTTAATCTTGGTAGATTCTTAGACAGGTAGAGAAGCAAGGGTGCTCAACAGCTTAATCTGAGCCCCTGGATGAAATAAGTGTAGATGTAGATAGGAGGACAGAAAAACAAAAAGTTGAAAAGCTGGGTCTGCAAGTCTAAGTGCACCCAAACTAAAAAGAAGAAAAAATGCTAGGCAAGTAGGCTGGGTAGGTAGTTTTGAGGTTGCAGAATGTTGATGTGTGATCAATTTCATGTTTTCAAGTGTCATATCTGTTCAAGTCACAATTATCAGGCAGTTTCCATTTGAAAGATTCAAGCGAGGCATGACTAACTTCCCCCTTCTTCCTTATTCCCCAAAACACTCACTAATGTCCCTCAAGAGATCAAGATCTGCTTGATGCCTCTTAGTTTCATCAGTTTACATATTATTCACCTTGGTAAAGATCTGCTTTTCCCAAGGAATATTCACACTCCCTTTATGAATAATTGTTTCCCTAATAGCCTAAGATTCACACACTTAGCGCTTTCTCATCATGGTCATCTTAACTACTAACTTTACTATATAGCTCCCTATCTATCTCCCCATCCCCTATTAAAACTATGTTAATAAACTCCCCTATATATTTATCCCTTCCCCCCTGGTTGAAAAATAACCCTAAGTACACTTAGGAATTGCTAAGTTTATCTGAGACTCAGCAAGAACCCCCATTTTGCCCCTTTAAAACCATCTTCCAATGCAATGGACTCCTCCCAAAGCATGAAAGTTTTCCTTTTTTAGGTTATCAGACCCCTTCTGAGGCCTCAAATACTCTTCAAAAGCATATATACCCTTCTTCCGATCGCAATAACCCTTGCCGACTGCCTTAACATTCTTCCGATCCCTTTGGACCCCCTCCGACATGATTATCGCAGTCGGAGGTCTCAAAGGTAATGTTGCTCGTTTTTGGTTCTCCCCGATGGATGCTCCGCTGATACCATTTCACAAATCGGCGTATCGCAAATACTATATGCCACATATATATGCCCCTTCCCCTTTTTGCCGATGCGATATCGCAAGTCGGCAATCGGTGGTCGCAAGAGTCATGTTCCCAAAATGCTCCCAAAGTGCATGTTGCTTCCTTTTGCTCCGATGCGACATTGCCATCGCATCAAGAGAACATATCTCATCACAAATAATTCCTCTCCGCATACCTCCATTTATTCAAATATTTCGTTTAAAAACATGATTTATCATTAAGACATGTTTCAATGCAAATTCATCGCAAATCACAGCATTTCAGTTATTGCTATCACATCGCTAAAACATATAAGGCACCGCACCATCCAATGCCCTGCCAGGTTACTCTGCCATGTCACCCCACTGACGTCATCCGCCATACCAGGACCCACCGCTGACGTCATGCTGATGTCACTCGCCAAAGAAGGGCGCGCAAGCGCGAAAAAGCATCTTAGGAGGCTCGGATTCAAATTTTGAGGCAGTTTTCGATGCATGATTAGCGCTTAGCGCTAATCGCGCATCGCTACGGGAAATAGGCCAAAGTGGGGAATCTTTTGATTCCTCAGCCATTTTTGCACCGAAAAGGGAAGAAAGGGTCTGATTTTGCAGGTTTTAGTGTATCAGAAGAAAGAGAGAGACCTGATCCAGGTGTTAAAGAGCATCAGAGCAAATGTGAAGCCAAAATTCATGACGGAGAAGATCAGCTAGCGGCAAAGTGTATCAGTGTTGCGGCGAAGTGTATCAGTGAAGATTTTCTTAGGGCTCGAGGCGAATAAAACATTAAAAGAAATCCTTAAAAGTCAAGAAGCAGTTAAGGAACCATTCAAAGCTCATCATCACAGTGACTGCACATCAAACTCACATAAGATCAGTGGACCAAAGCTCAAAGCTCAGTTATTGCAAAAGCACTGCACCAAGTCACAGAGGACACTACATTAACTCTTTTTGATCCAGTTTCTTTTGGCGCAACTCAATAGATATTTTATTTGCATTTAATTTCAGCACAAGTTTAGGTTTAAAAAAAATTTCCCGCAGACCTGTTGAGGTCGGTTGTAATAAATACTTCTGGATATTTTACCTATAAAAACATCCCTGGACAATGTAAAGAGGGTTAGTTTTTGTTGGTTGGATGTTTTGCTTAAGCAGAGACTCGCACTGTATATCTGATAATTTCTATAATCAAAGACTGCTTACGAGCTTTGGAGGATAAATTGTTTACTGTGTGTAATGGTTGAAGAGTGACTGTGGAATTCTTGTGCTGGTACATGACCCAATAAGTGCCTCTTACCTCTGTTTTCCATTCATAAATCATTATCTAAACAGCAGAAAGAAAGATTAGCTTAGAACTTGTTAAATGCACTCTATGCTCAATTTCTGTTGTTTCTTTATGTTTTTCATCAGTTTTAGGCATAAATATGAATTCCACATGGCTCATATTTTCCCTAATTCACCATGTATGACAGTTATCCAGGGATTCTTAATTGCCCCTGAATAGAGCTCATTTCCCTTCCCTCGGTTAGGATGAGTGAGAGATTCTTAATTGCCTCTCATTCCTTACTCTTCATCCCATCTCTTTAGCTTGAAGGTTATTTTATGTGCAGCTACCCTGCTCCATTTTCCTCTTGTGACCAAGAAAACGCACCAGCAGTCCTACTCCTTAACTCCATGCCCAATGGTTTGAAACTTATTACTCTATTCATTGCCTCTTTGCTTGAAAGCATCCTCCTTCCATCCAAACACCACCCAAACACAAAAAAAACCCCTTGAACCCAATAGCTAGCCTAAAATCATCATCAACAAAGCTAAATCATCAAGAGAGAGCCCTCTCTGATTGCAGGTGGGCTAGAACCTACAATCCAAAGATTGGTTTGTGGTTACCTTGGCCATATCCCTTCAGGAGCTTAGGGACAACTTGAGTGATAACACCTACTCTGTAGTCATGTTTCCATGTTCGGGACTGGGAAACTTTTGCCACTGATTTTGTCTATCAGACAGACTCTTCATAATCTTCTCATGTTCTTACATTAGTCTTTCATTATCTGCCCGTAGCCTAGCCATTTCGTCCTCTAATTCTTGTATTGTTTCAAAAATAGTAGCATTGGTATTGCGTGGCTCTTCTCCTAGCTATACCCATACCTCAGGATTGACTTTTGGAAGGGATGTTGGTCATGTTCCTATTATGGGTCTATGTGGAGTAAGTCCAGTTCGCCTCATGTTGGTTGTACTTTACTTATTTCTCTTTCTCTTTGCACATCACAACATTGTTAATAATTTGTTCCAGAGGTCTCAATTTTTCAACTTGAGGCTCTGATACCACTTGCCATGTCTCCATAAATTCACATAATAATAAAAATTTATTAAGTCCAAATTTCAACGATAAACTATAATGAAAATAGTATGGTTAAAGAATTGAACTGATAAATCTTTTACCGAGGATATGTGATATTCTATAGTATATTCATTAATGTCGGAATTCATTATCACTGTACTCATTGATTAATTTATGTGATATTACATATGGAAATGTTAATCACTAATACAACGCATCTAGCCTTCCGAGCGATGACGGGAGCAGGTCTTTGGAGTCTTCAGCCTGCTCTCCAGCTCTCGATCCTTCCTCAAAAGCCTCACCTCATCAATGGTCCTCTGCGACTTGGGTTCATCCAATGGCAACGTGTAAACCCTTATCTCTTTCGTTGATTAGACTGTGAGGTAGAATGGTATGGTGTTTTGGTTCATCGGCTTTGTAGAATTGATGGTCTGGCCCAAACTTATGGTTTGCTTATCCCTTTGTGATGTTACAGTTGTCCCTCCTCGGCTGATACATGCTTGCTCAAGTGGTGTGGTTGGTCGATTCATCTAGTGTTCCATTGCTATGATGAAATTTCTCAAACTCTTGGCCTTGACAGGTACAGTAGTCTTCCTTAGGCTTAATTTAAAACACCATTAATCATTTCTTAGACTTGTTGGATATATGTAATGGTTTCTTTTCTTGCATGAAAAGTTTCTCTAGAGTCCTCAATACTCAAAGAGGGTTACGCGAGGCACACCTTCCGGAATCCTGTTAATGTTTATCGTTTTACCCTATTGGGTTTTCTGAGTATGTGAAAGGTCTTATTCTAAAATGCTACCAGACTGCGGTTTTGGAAGTTTAGGTTATGAACCAACTGGGTTTATCGCTCTAGTTCTCTTATTTACTTTCCATAAGAGCTTGTGCATAGGCCTTTAAGCTGTAATGTCTATAATTTCGAATCTTGAAGCCATTTCTTCTTATTTGGCTTTCCAGGTATGTGGCTAGTCTTGCCCCTCTGCAGGAGGCAATTCTTGATATAATTTTTTATCAAAAGTATAATACCGAGAGTCCCTATTAAGAGGGTTTATGAGTTTACTGTGTAATTTTGTTTGAATATACTGCTACTGGATGGTAAAAGAAATGAAGAGGGTCTTATACCTTGGATTGAACTCTATTTTTCTCTCTTTTCAAATTCTAGTTTATCAATGGTTCTTCAGTGTTTTTTTATTGTAATGAATATATCAGTTTTGGCATTTTTCCAGAAATGGTTTGATATCTTGTTGATTTTGTTCTATATAATTTGTAGTTACTTTTGAAATTAGCAGGGGTTTTCGACCCGAGTCCTAACATTACTGTGCACCATAGTATTTACTTGCTATAACCCGTGGAGGGTCCTTGTCCTCTGGACCTATAATTAATTCGTGGTTTCTTATTTTATTTGAAATTTCTCTCCCCGGCAGACTACCATCATCCTTATTACATTTAGTTATTGTAATCTATTATTTTCTTGTTTTCCTTTTGTTTAGGGTAATTTCCTTAGCAAATATGTGGATTGGGCATAAAAATGGTTTGGCCTTAAATATCAGTTTCTTATTATTTACAACATTATACTAGACTGAAGATATTTTATTTTGAATATTCAGTCATACTAAGATAATTCTTTGCATAATTGTAATGCTATTGTTCACAGGTTTAAGTTTTATATGGAAATTTCCTTCTTTGATATCTATATTTCCCCTCAAAGGAATTTGCATGGTAATCACTTAAGATTTATTCTTCTAAGAATTTTTCTACTCTTGCTACAAATTTGTAGAAGTTTTATTTTAATTGCAGTATGTACTAGAACATAGTTACAAATTGTTGCTACAGGCCATCCTACTTAACTGCTCTAAGCAATATCATTTTTCAACTTTATTTGCAACCCTAATATTATAGCATAAATAATTACAGAAAGTTAGAATACTTATTTGGTTCCAGATGTAACCACAGTCGATTGTTTGAAGTCAAAAAACTGAGTTATTAGATTTTTCCTCCCAACCTTGAGACTTGCCTTCAGGCCCAAGTCTCCCCCCGAGTTGTTATCACACGCAGGATGTTTCCTACAAGACTACCAGTCTTATTTGTCACAGCTATATGATCTTAACCAAACTTAGCTTTCTAGGAATCTGCCTGATTCTTCAACACAAAAACCTTGCTCTTTCTTTTCCTCCTTTCATCTCAAGTACCAATACCCTCGGTTTTTTTACTTGAGAACAAATCTTCAAGGAAGAAGTCAGGGATAGGTAACTATCTATCCTAACTACCTCACATGTGAGGATCATATGATTGTCATTGTCAAGATATTTACCTCATGTAAAACTTTAATCAAAGTAATAAATTTATAAACTTAGATAGTAACGTTCAATTTGTTTAATGCAGTAATTAAATATTTATAATTACTGGGGAACATTACAGAGAGTAAATTATCCCTCAATAAATATTGGAAGGAAATGTCCATTCTGTGCACAATTGAATTCTGGTACAAACATAACTATTAGTCTAAGTACATGTTTATGTACATACCATATTTGTATCAAAATTAAAATCAAAGTGTAGTGGGTGTAGTATGTATACTAGATACATTAAAAAGTGGTATTAGAGAATAGTTATAAGTTTGTGAGAGGAACTTGGAGCACCCCACCACCTAAAACATGCCATTGGGGTGGTTGGATATATAAGAGAGTGGTATCAAAGCAAAAAATAGTATAATTTTTGTGGTTTCAAGAAGCACCTAGTAGCCTCAATAAATGACAACCTATTTAGTATGTTACATCAACAAGTATAATGAGGCCTTTTGAATTTTAAGAATATTGTTAGGCTCAAACATGGTGGAAGATACATTGAAACACCACATAGGACCTCTCTACATGATTTTCAACTTTGAATGGGATATGGTTGCTATTAATTGGATTTTGGAAATAAAGATCACTCTAGGGCCTAAACCATGGTAAAAAAGAGAAACAAGGGCCATACATATGAAAATGAACCCTTTAGGTCCTAAGCATTGTGAATAAGGCATCCCACCATGAATAATACCCTTTCTTTGGGGTCTTTGATCCCCAAATGGTATTCTAGGTACTATTAGGTGGTTTTGCATAAAAAAGATGGGCTTAGGGACATTGAGTGTTCCTAAGAGAGGAAAATAATCTTAATGATAGATATTTTCTTTGCATACATGTAAAGGTGAGGGAGTTTTTGCATGATATGAATTTGTGTACTAAAAAGACATATGCATTGTTATTAGCTAGCTTAAATCCATATTAAATTTGAATATTAAATATTGAAAATGATAAAATATCTAGATGTGTAAGTTTTTTATCATTTACTTCCATGTTATGGATTAATTCCTTGATATTAAAATATTTACACACTAACAACTTTGATACCTCTAAATGCTTGAAGGATTTGGTTTTAAGATGGATCTTAGATTATTTTTTTTAAATGTTTGTATGTAGTTATTGATTTATTTAATTTAATTTAATTTAATATTGTTTAAGATTGAGCTGAGTTGTATTTTTTTTTAATACAATAATATGTTCATTGGTTTGTTCTTCACAACTTCTATTCATACTACATTATAAATGTATGAAATGTTTTTGCATAATATGAAATTATATTGTTATTAACTATCTCATATTCATCTCAAACTTGAATCTATGGATCAATTTTTTAAAATGTAATTTTTTTTATCATTTCATAATTCCGCAAAGTGCCAAAATATACCATAAAACTATAAAGTGATGTGAAAAACACTTACTGCTGCGAATTAAATCCCTTGTTCCAAATAAAGTTACAGTAAAGTTTAATATTGGGAAAAGAGGCTCCAATGAATCAGATTGGACCCTATAAGATATAAGTTCTGCAAGATGAATTTGACTGTACACTGCAACAAATGATGTGACCTCGCTTATCATCCCACGGTCTCTGGTTCTGTGAGCCTCGCACAGGTGGGGCAAGTACACACCAGAAATTATATATTTATATGAATCAATCATGTGCTAAATTCAAGTATAAAAGCCATACATATATTCATGGTTACAGGTATGTGTCATGTAGGATATCCAGTAAGTATAATATTTTACCTCTGCTGCAATATCCAGTAAGTATAATATTTTACCTAACAAATATCCCTCAATTTCTATTTAGCTTCCCGCTCTCAGAGTAAAATTAATTTTCAAGACTACGGTCTGCCTCTCTCAATTTAATTATTCCATTTTTCTGACAGAGTAATGTGAAGATCTCCTTTCGCCGAAGGTCTACCAATTTCCATCTAGCATCCCGCTGATAATAGAGTAAAGTAGAGGTTTTCCTTCGCCCAAGGTCTCCACCAATTTCATCGAAGGTCTCCCCCAATTTCTATTTAGCTTCCCACTGTCAGAGTAAAATTAATTTTCAAGACTACGGTCTGCCTCTTTCAATTTAATTATTCCATTTTTTGACAGAGTACTGTGAAGATGGCAGTTCCTATTTCCATTTTTATAGCATTATAAATGTTATTTGATATGCGAGGGGAATAGCCACAGAGTGTTCTCTCCACGCTCGCCCTCTCTCTCCACATGTTGTCACTCAGAAAAAGATGACTATTCCCCTAGCATATCAGATAACATTTATAATGATATAAAAGTGGAAATAAAAACTACCCTGTGAAAATCTCCTTTTGCCAAAGTTCTCCACCAATTTCCACACAGCTAATAGAGTAAAGTACAAGTTTTTCCTTTGCCGAAGGTCTCCATTGTTGGAACTACTACACCTACATGCAGACTCTCAGTTAGAGCATGCAACTGCATGCAGACTCTTAGTTAGAGCATGCAACTACATGCAACTGCATGCATACTCTTAGTTAGAGCATGCAACTACATGCAACTACTACACATCTACATGCGGACTTTTAGTTAGAGCATGAGATTGCATGCAAGATTCCTTTTGCATGATTTTCTCCTTGATTTGCTCCTTCTTTAACTTTGCAACTGACTAGTTATCTCCGGAACTTGTTGTAAGTGTTGAGTCTTCTCATTGATCACCACTATAGTTCATTACCTTGGGATCTTCACCCACTATAGTTCATTACCTTGGGATCTTCACCCAGTAATGCTATATAATGAGCATTGTAACATATTTTCTAATGAATCATTCTTTTCTTCTTTCAATTTTCTTTTAATGTTTTTTTTCTGCAAAGCTGTGTGTTCAACCTTTACTAGCTAGATTCATCTGTGCAGGTTTTCTAACACATTTACAGTTTTCCTTTCTATTTGTGTCTCCAGGTACTGCACAGTTTTCGGTTTCAAGTGGTACCTTACTATTCAAATGCTATTCACCTTCTTCCTAATGTTCACCTTCTGTCTACTAGTTAATTACAGGTCGAGTGCTCCAATTCTAACAAAATGTTGGTTTGTTGAGGGGTGTATTAGAATTTCCTGAAATTCTGGCTTCGATTTAATTTATGAGCAAGCTCACGGCGCTAAGCAACCCTTTCAAGTATTTTTTATTTTCTTTTGACTCCATTATGGAGACCTTTGTACCTAATTACATTTTGTGACTGAACACAAAATCATAGGTGTTCAATAGGGTTTTTGGTTGAACTTGTTATTACCGATTTTGGCTGAAATTATAGATATTTTCTCTTTCGATATGGAACTATGTGTAATACCACTGTATGGTTTAATTGTTAACTTAGTTGTCTGTGGCACAATTCATAATTTCACAGTTCTCGTATTGACTATTGAAATATCATGGCGTACTTGAGTTTGGTATATGGTTATCTTGTTGGTAATTATCTTACTTTTGGAAAGATGAACTTTATGGTTATTCTAGTTTCATAGTTACTTTATATACTCTCTGCTATATTCTATTTTCCAAAATTTTGATGATTTATGAATTTATCATCTCTTCCTTTCTATAATGTTGTCCCAAGGTGAAATTAAATAAATAAATATACCCAGTTATCCTGAGGTTTCTCTTTGAATCCCCTTCCATAGTTTTTGCTTTAACCTCCCCCTTTACCTGAGTGTTTATAACTTAGGAGTTAAGTTGGGTGTTTTTTGATCATTATCAAAATTTTTGGGTTCTCTTTATGGAAATAACATACTCCAGGAAAATTGTTTGCATGTTGCTACAGAACACAGAGAACCCACTTTTCCTCGCCAGTCTCCATTACCAGACAAAAATCATTTATGTATGATGAGTATAATTTCGTCTTTCCATTTTAAAGAATGATAATCAAGTCCTAGTGAATTATTACTGAGGTTATAGGATTTAATCGGCATCGCTGGGCCATTTGGTTTTGTTTGTCACTGTCACGCTGTTATTAATTTTTGTTGCGCCAGACATTGGTATTCTAAAATAGTTTCCTCTATTTTTCTACTTGTCCTCGTAGACAACACTTCATGGTAGATGAGAACCCTATTTTATAGAAATTTAAGCTTATTATGATACAGATGGTTCCTACATAAAAAAATTCATTCCACTTGCGTCACATACTCCATGTATGTACTTTGTTAATGAATTATGCTACATGTATGTACTTTGTTAATGAATTATGCTACATAAGCGCAAACTTCTAATTAAATTCTTATTACATATTCATATATTCGTCATCTTCTATAAAGATCCAGAAACATTTTTACTCATAATTGGTTTTCCAACAAAATCAACCTACATAAAATATCTATTTAAATAGAGTACACAACCTTATAGTTCAAGATTCATTTCACATAAGCACAGAAAATCATAGATCTACATAATTTGCAGGCGAGTAGTTATTTGATGCCTAAAATAATCTAATTGCATGTAATTTATTTATTTATTTATTAACCACACATATTCTTCCTATATCACAATAATAAAATATTCTACAGGTCATAAGCTATTATTCTAGTACCTAATCTTTTTGTACAGAAAAATACAAACAGGCATTACCCATTTTCGAACTTGAAATATATTCAAACAACAGTCTAACTAGAAATATTGCCAAGAGGATGCACCTGAGAATAACAAATTGTTGTTCACCCAACCATACAACTGTACTCCTCAGCTCACCCCCGAGATGAGATTCACATGCGAAGGCATAAACAACTTATGTTGATCCTTGCACCTGAGAATAACACATTGCTGTTCACCCAACCATAGAACTGTACTCAGCTCACCCCCGAGATGAGATTCACATGCGAAGGCATAAACAACTTATGTTGATCCTTGCAATAGCATTTTATGCTCCTCTTCCATAAGGGATTTTTTTGGCCTGTTGGCGTTTTCCCACTTTTGTGGTTTTTCTAGACCACTGACCTAGGTTATTTTTGGACTAAATCTCGCCTTTATCTCTCTCGATGTTTTATGTCAATCCCAGCTTACCATTTTTCTCCAATTAAGCACTTGATGGATTTATTTTTCTCCCATCCATAAGAATATCTTCTAAAATATTTTATGATGGAAGATAAACAATCTCATATTCAAGTTTCTATTCTCAAGTATTTCTAATCTCATTTACTTATTGATAAGAATATTTCTAATCTCATTTATTTATCAATAAAATATTTATTGATAAAATATTTATTAAACATAGAATATCTTCTAAAATATTTTATGATGGAAGATAAACAATCTCATATTCAAGTGTCTATTCTTAAGTATTTCTAATCTCATTTATTTATTGATAAAATATTTATTTAGGTAAGTATTTTATCACGGTCCATGGATTTTTGTGGCATCATTATACCATTATTCATAAACAAAGCAATAAAATTTTAAAAAAGCAATATTGGAGGGGATGTCACATTCTTATCCCCTTTTCACCATCCTGGATGTTTTAATCTTTAGTTTCTTTCTTTTCCAATAGTGCTGGATTTTATTTATTTATTTATTTATTTTATTTTTTTGCGTTTTATCTTCACAATCCCAAGTAGCTTGGGAGTAAAATGTTTCCATTGCACCTTAACTTGAGTGACGATTCGATTTTAGAGCCAAGTGCCTTTCTTGTCTAGTATATAGGGCGATTCTTCTACAAAATCTCCTTCAGGCTCCACCTATAGCATTTTCCAATCAATAATGTGAGTATTATCATGTACATATTTCTTAAGTAAAGACACATGAAACAAATTATGAACTTTAACATGACTCGGTAATGCTGATTCACAAGCTACTTGTCCAACTTGGTCGAGAATTTCAAATGGCCCACAAAATCATGGTGCCAATTTTGGACAAATGTGCTTTTCCTTGGATTCAACCTCAAATAAAAATGATCCCTAAAATTAAATTCATTGTGTGTGCACTTCTTGTTTGCATAACTCTTTTGTCGATCTTGTGTTGTTTTGAAATTTTGTTGTATTCCTCCTATTGTCTACTCCATTTCCTGCAATGCATCTTGCCCAAGAATTAATTTTTCCTCTCACTTACTGCAATTGAGGGTTGTATGACATTTTATGCCATACAAAGCTTCAAACAAGCTCATTTTTATAGTGTTTTGATAACTACTATTATATGCAAACTCAGTCAAATGCAAAAACTCTTCCCATTTTGTAGGCCTATCCATAACAAACATTTTGAACATATCTTCTAAAATATGGTTGGTTCTTTTAGGTTTTCCATATGTTTGATGATGATATGTTATATTGAAGTTTAGTTTAGTGCCTATGCCCCAAACAGGGATTTCCAAAAATTTGAAGTGAATTTGGCATGTCGGTCTGATACTATCATCTTAGGTACTTGGTGTAATTGGAAAATTTCTTTCATAAAAATATTGGCAATTTGTGTTGTACCATAAGAAAATTGTATTGGTATGAAATGAGTTACCTTACTTAGTGTATCTACCACTACATGATGGAGTCATGTTGTCTTTTGGTTTGAGGTAATCCCGTGATAAAAGCTAAGGATATTATTTCCCACTTCCATTCAAGAATAGGTAGTGGATTCAACAACTGATGTTCAACCTTAACCTATTGACACTCTATACACTTTAATAAATCTTCCGCCACTTCTTTTTTGACACCTGGCCAAAAGATATTTTTCTTCAATGACATGATCATTTTCTGGGATCCTGGATGTCCCTCAAATGGTTTCTATGATACTCATCAAGTATCATATTTTTTAACTCTCATACATTGGGTACATATCATTCCCCCTATAAGTCAACAACTTTTCAACATTTTCTGCATAATCCAAAACATTGATTTGTTGCATATCTAGGTATTTTAGGTCCTTATGCATAGAATTTTTAATTTTCTCCATGAATTTTGTTTTAATACCACTGATGGATACCTCCATTAAATTGTAAACATGGATGCATAAATCATCAACTATTTTGTTTTCTTTTCCTTTTATGTGTTTAATGTCAAACTCAAATTCGTTGAGATATGACATCCATCTAGCTTGCCTTGCATTAAGGTTTGGTTGGCTGTAAACATATTTTAGGCTAATGTGGTCCATTACTAAGGTAAATTTCTTCCCTAGCAAGTAATGACTCCACATTTTTAAGGCATGTATAATAGTAGTCAGTGCTAAATCATATACTGCATAAATCCTTCCATGAATTTTCAGCTTCTGTGACTCATAAGCTATTAGAGACTAATCTTGCATTAAAACTCCTCCTAATCCTTCCATAAAAGCATCAGTACAAACTATAAACTCCTTATTTGGATATGTTGGTTTCAGGCCGGGGGTTATTGTAAGTAATTGTTTAATATTATAAAAACTTTTATGACATTAAGTCGTCCACTGAAACTTTACTCCTTTCCTCTTTAGTGATGTGATAGGATATGTTATTTTGGAAAAACCTTCTATAAATCCACGATAATATCCAGCAAGTCCCGTGAATGACCGAACAATAACCACATCTTTTGGTATGGGCCAATTAACCAAGGCCTTCACTTTTTTTGGATCAACTGCTAACCCTTCCTTCGAAATAACATGGCCCAGATATTGTATTCTAGTTTTATAGAACTCACACTTCATGAACTTGGCATACAATATATTTTCCCTTAAAGTTTGCAACACTAAATTTAGGTGTTACTTATGTTCTTCTTCATTTCTAGAGTATACCAGAATATCGTCAATAAATCCTAGCACCATTTTTTCTAAATATTTACCGTGTATACTATTCATTAAACACATGAAATTTGTCGGGGCATTCGTAAGACCAAACTATAACACTACAAACTTGTAGTGCCCATATCTGGTCCGAAATGTTGTTTTATATATGTCCTCATTTTTAATTCTCAACTAATGATATGTTATTCTTAAATTGATTTTGGAAAAGATGGTGGCTCCTCTTACTTGGTCTAATAAATCATTAGTGCGAGGGAGGGGATACTTATTATTGATAGTTCGCTTGTTTAGCTGACAATAATCAATGCACATCCTGAATGTGCCATCTTTCTTCTTAACAAAAAGTATAGGTGCCCCCCATTGTGACACACTAGGCCTAATATTTCTTTTATCTAGTACTTCCTGTAACTGCATCATCAACTTCGATAACTCTCGTGGACTCATCCTATAAGGTTTTGTAGACACTGTCATTGCACCAGGTACCAAGTCAATGGAGAAGTCTATATCTCTATGGGGTGGTGACTAAGCATCTCATCTGGAAATACATCTAGAAATTCCTTAATTATTAGTACAATATCAAATTTTAGCTCTTTTCTTTGTTGTTCACTTTACTCTACCCTTTCTGAGCATTCTCTTTCATTTGCATAGTTGTAATTTTCCTAACTGATATTGGTTTTTTCACATCTCGAATTGTTTGAGTTTATCCTTGCTGGTTTACACAAGTCACTATTTTTGGTAGGTAGTTTATAAGCGTTTATTTTTTCTCCATCCAGTTGATTCCAATTAATATATCATAGGACCCAAGGGGAAGTACATATAGGTCTACTATTGTTAAGTAAACATTTAGATTAATTTGACATTATTTCACTTGGCTAGTGACTCTTCTGTTGGTGTTTGTTGCTAATTGCACCAACCAAGCTGTTCTATATTTTTCAGTTTTGAGTTTCGATTTTTCCACTATTTGTGGTCCATCATAGCTTAGATTAGCTCCAAGGTCAATTAAAGAGAAACAAATTGGTTGGTGAGAGTACCTTATGTCTCTATCATTGTTGATTGATGTTCATCTTGTCTATCCTTCAAGGTTGCGCTTATTCTCAGAATACTCCTAGCAAGGTCATTCACTATAGTATCTTCATGGAAATCTTGTATATTTTGTACAGACCTAGGGTTGTGTGGACAATCTCTCAACAAATGAGGTTCACCATACCCCCAACATTTCAGGGATCCATTCTCCTTGTCTCCATTACTTCTTTTAACATTAAAATCTATAGTTTTTGACCCTACCTAAGAATGTGCTTGTTGATTTACATTCACCTTACTAAACTTCTTTTGTTGATGATCCCTGCCAAAGTACTTAATATATCTTGATTTTTGTCATTTACCTCCCATAGTCGCTTTGGTCCTATCCTTATTCTTCCAAATATTAGAACCTTCACCCATGATTTTAAATTGTTGGTAGCATAACCTTTCTTTCCTCACAGCCTCATCCATTATTTTTGGGTTGTAAAACTCGATTTTTTCCTTGTCAACTGTAGGCAAGAGGTTTACAAACCATTGCACTTTCTTTTTCTTCCTTAAGATAAGGGGCATATCTTAGTAAGTTTGTAATCTTTTCTACAAACTCATCCATGATGAGCTATCCTAATATTAATTCATGGTACTCTTTGGCGCAATCATCATAATTTTGCTCACTTAAGTAGCGATCCTTAAACTATTTACGGAATTCGTCCCATGATATTGTTTTTTCCTCGAGCAAATTTACTCTCTTCACCTCTTCCTACCATAGGGAGGCTTTGCCTTATAACTGATAAATAACTAATCTAGATTTAATATTTATTTCATAATCATAAACCTAAAAATACTTTGTCATATTCAATAACCAAGCTTCCACATCCTCCTCCTTCTCCCATCAAAAGTAGGGGGCTTGATCTTTTGGAATTCTCCTTGGAGTTCTGTCTGTTTCTTCTGCTTAGATTTTGGGGATAAGTTCTATCTAACTCCCCTTTTCTATCATATTTTTCTGATTATGTCCCTCCTTCCTCTAATACCTCTAGTTCCACCATTTTTGGGCTTGATTTTTCTATCAAACTTCTGATCATTCTTTCCTGTTCTTCACTGGCACGTATCAGTGATTCATTGTTGTTTCTTAAAGATGCTAGTTCTCGTTGTAGATTTTGTATGACATCCATGAATGGATTAGTAGTTGGGGTATCTCCATCCCCCAGTTCAACATATATATTGTCCCCTATTGCCATGGTACGTGTTTCTTCAACTGTCTTACTGAATATTTCCTTAGCCTATTTACCCTTTAGTTTAGACAGAAAAATTGATTGTTAGTTTTTTTTTTCCAATATTGTATCAATCATAAAGTTCACACTTCTATTCATTGTTTTATTTTTTTTGAGGCGGTTGATTAACGCCTAGTGGAGAACATGAGTTTCGATACCATTTGTCACTTCTCTCTATACTAATTGAACAATTTTTTTTCCTTTAATTTATGTTGGTATTTATTTATAACCTATATGTTACCTCAAAAAGAATTGTTGCTTCTACTT
Source organism: Pinus taeda (assembly GCA_000404065.3). Classification (NCBI taxonomy): domain Eukaryota; kingdom Viridiplantae; phylum Streptophyta; class Pinopsida; order Pinales; family Pinaceae; genus Pinus; species Pinus taeda. Next base: position 199,464 of record APFE030276351.1, on the reverse strand, counting down.
CCAATAATTAAGTTTTATACATGAATATTTTTTTTATTAGCAATATATTATTTTAATATACCATTCTACTCAATATATATATTGCTATTTCTATTATTTTATCTAGGTTCATTGTAACTTTTCAATGCCATAGGGTGAAGAGGGTGCAACCCCTCCCTACCACTACATGGTATTGATTTAATATCACCAGACTGAACTTTAGACATCTTTTATCAGTTTGTTAGGGTAAGTCTACTATACCTGTAGTTACACATCATGGATTTTCCTAATGCCACCAGTTACATATCTTGTTGTAACATCATATGAAACCTCTCTTAGTAGAATAATATAAAACTCAGTTAATAGACTTTTATATCCCTAACGTACATGCCTAAGGTTTTATCTATGTATTGAATATCAGTTTGGTCATTCATTGAAAACCTACCCCTTGGAATTACCCTTGCATGCAATTTTTATTTGTGTTTTTAGATCAATTTATGGTTCTTTTGTCTCCTATGCCTCAACCACCGAGCTGGAAACTCCCCTATAACCATGTCTGCATCCGTCACATGGTGTATTGTGTATTGGGCGTTGTTTTATGACTCAAATTATGGAATGAAGATCAATGATTAATATTAATCCAACCGAAATCTAAGCCTTTTCCCTTCCTCCAGTTCCATATTCAATTACATTTGCCACTGCTCTTCGCATCCAGTGGTCTGGCTTAGCTTCTCTAACTAGGATTTGTAGCTTTCCCCATCTCTGTGACTTTTATGGTGTTGTGGTGTCACTTTGGCACGATATGGTTCATCACTGGCACCTTCTTCGGATTACAGGTAAGTCCTTCCCTATTTCAGCATATTTATGGTATATATTCAGAGTGGTCTCTAGTTTCTAGGGTGATTCCCAACTTGTTTAACCATTTGTTTTCCTTATAGGGTGGCTATGTCAGTAGGGTTTCACTGTTGACCCTATTTCTCCTTTCACACTGAACGATACAAAAGCTCACCCAGGTAAAACTTCTATCTATGCCAGTGACTTATGCCTCAATTATTTGGTCAATTGGTATTCACAAGTTTCACGAATCAAATTTTTCATCTTTACCCTTAGTTTTTCTTTTCCAGTAAGATTTTCAAACGAATGGGTGATTTTGCAGAGGAGAACTCAGAGTTGAGGCCATTCCTGCTTCGGTTGTTAGCATAATGCATATTTGTTCATTTTCCTTTCTTTCTAGGTGATGCTCATATTCTTTGGAAGGGCTTTTCTAGGTAAAGCTAGTTTTTCAAGACTTCCTTAATTATTTCACAATAATATTAATTATTTAAGGAATTTCCTTATTAATTTTGTTGTTGGTAGTAGGTCTCCACCTATTTACGTTTGTCCTTTTCCTCTACAGGGAATTTTTGGAACCATTATAACCCTACTATTAATGGTTTTCCAATTTCTAATACCTATTGTTATGGCATGATTTCGTTTCTATTTGTCTCTATAGGTACTCCATGTTTTTCAGTTTGAAGTGGTACCTTACTATTTGCATGCTATTCACCTTGCTCCTAATTTTGACCATCATTCTAAAGTTTAATTATTGGTTAGTTGCTCCAATTCCATCAAAATATTGGTTTGTTGAGAGGTGTATGGGAATTTCCTGAACTTCTCGCTTTGATTTAATCTATGAACAAGATTTTGTATAAATGCGCTAAGTCGCCCTTTATTTAATTTTTTCTTTTATTTTGACTCCATTCTAGAGACCTATGTACCTAATTACATTTTGTAACTCAACATGAATTCATAGGTGTTCAACAGGGTTCCTAGTTGAACTTGTTATTACTGATTTTGGCTAAAATTATAGATATTTTCTCTTTCGATATAGAACTGGGTGTAATACCGCTATATGCTTTAATTGTTAACCTAGTTGTCTATCGCACAATTCATAATTTCACAGTTATGGTTTTTGTTGTTGCAATATCATGGCGTACTTGAGTTTGGTATATGGCTATCTCATTGGTGATTATGTTACTATTGGAAATATGAAATTTATGGTTATTCTAGTTTGATAGTTACTTTATATACTCTCTGCTATATTCTATGTCAAGGACCCTTCCTCAATTTTTTTTATTTTCTTAGTATTCCATAGTCGTTGTCTTAATATTCTAAGATGAATCCATAGTATTTCTTTATTATACATGTATATAAATTTGTTAAGGTATAGAAGATACATTTATTACATTTATAAATCATTGGTTTACCATGTAATGACCATACCCTTAATCATTCTACTTGTCATTTATCCTATCAACCTATATACTCATATCCCCTATTATGACAATAAATATCTAAACCTTTTTTAGTGGAATCTTTTCCCCCAAAGCTGTAATTACCTAGCTACAACCCACCAAGCTATATATTCATATATGTTCATAAAAAAGGTCTTTCCCATCTATACCATATGAATTTGATTTCATTTACCTAACTTCGATTTATTTAACTTTTTGTGCTACCCATTTTGAACTAGGTTAAGGGAGAGCCCCTCTCTACCCTTACCCTATTCACATTCAACATGGTTCAAACTCATTTGTTATTTGGGTGAATAAAACTCTGCCAAGTTACAAAATCCATGTCATCACTCCTCCACATGTATTTTAGTAATGTTGCTTAATCGAAATGACTCTAAGGGTCGCGATTGCCTGAAGGAAATAAATGGTTGTCAATCTGCCTCCTAACCCTAGGTGCATGAATACCTTGGTTCTGTTTTCATTTATGCCATAGCCGCTTGTAGTGGAGAGGGTTGAGACCCATCTCCTCTTCTTGTTCATTCTTGGTATTAGTGTTTTGTCTCCCTAGAACCAGAGTGCTAAGGCTCCAGATTCTATGGGGGTTTTCCATGGCGACATTCATGGTGCTACACGATGGTCTCGCGCACCCTTCATACTTAATCCTTTGCACTGACTGGAATTCAAGGTTTGATAGCTCCTTCCTAGGTAAGGTGACACATTTTTTCATAACTTTACTTTTAAATATGCCTTGATCTTGAGGTTATCGTTTTAGGCATTCTTTCGACAGGATGTTTATTCCTCAATGCAAGAAACTCTTTTGACAGGATGGTGGCTCTTCTCTGCAAGGTATTCTTGTTTCAGAAAATTTTTGGAACTGCCAATGCCTCACCCACAAATTTCTTTGTTTTTATGCAGTCTAAGATGGGTTCGGTCACTGTCGAATTTGTTGCATTTTCCTTATTTTGTTTTTTATTTCATTTTTTTTTCCCTTCGTGAATTGATATTTAGCAAGCCAAGGTTGCTTCTAGGTCTCCTTCCTAATGCCTAGTTGTCCAGAAACCCCTCTCATGTATATCTCTAGATTGGCTAAGTTCCTCTATACTCAGATTGTATTTTTCTTTTTTTCTAAATTTTGAGAATTTAAACTGAGGATTGTCACATCCTTTGATTGCAAGTAAATTTTCATCCTATGAGGATATTTGGAGCACTATGGCATGGTTTTCATCTACAATCATCAATTAATACTCTTTTGTCCTCCTCTACTGAGTCAATTTCAGATTCCTCGACTTCTCTAAGCCTTTTGTCTGGATTAGGCTTCCTACCAACAATACTCCACTACCCTCGTCGCCCCATTTACGGAAGTGGGTCTTTGCTAAGTTTTATTTTTGTTCCGCCATCCATTGAGTAATGTCATTAGCTACCGTTTGGTTGTATCTTTAGTTAAATATTTAATTATTTGTTAAAGGCACCCTCTACTTCCTATAGGGGTCTCACATTTGTAATAGGATTTGGGCATTAGGTCTTTTTCATATGATTTGGAACTATTAACCCTCACCAAATTGGGTTATGAGGTGGATGTACTATTACTATATCTTGTCGGTAATATTTCCTGCATCAATTGATTGAAGTTTTCATAGGTTGTATTTAAATTATTCAAATGTATTATGTCTAGATTGCCATCCTGTTATCTGCACTATATGACATTCTTATATACATATTTCATTATTTGCAACTAGTTGTCTTGTTTAAAATACTTGTTTTGCTTGACTTCTAGTTCCTGTGTGGAAATCATATGGTAGTTTATGTTGGTTTTCTATATGCTATGCTTCTATTCTTTTTCTATGTTTGCATTAATTCTTTCCTGAACAATTATGGTTGATGGTTAATGGAATTTCTGTGTCAATATACTAGTTATATGTTCTTTTCAATTTTCACTTGTGATTCTTCTGTTGGAATTTTTGGGAAAAGACATCAAAGTATTCTACTTTCACCACATACTATGAACATGGTCTTCATTATGCAGTTGTCTAAGTTTCTTCCCTTACAACATCAATCTTTAGGGTCTTTGTCTTCTTGATGGTCATATGATGTATTCTTAATATCTATTTTGTATAACGGTGTAATGAAATGTTTTTACTATGGTTTTACTTAACTAATATGGCTTCTTTAGTTTGGTCTATACAAGTGACTCTCCATAGTCCACTACATTTATTATTTCGTTCAATACTTACCCGTAATAATCTTTCTCATAGCAATTTTTATTTTCGTTAAAGCATTTATATCTCCTTGAATCATAAATTTCTAGAATCCCTCAGGTTCCCTATAATATATGAGGAAGAATACCGGCTACAGGATGATGAATATCTTCTTTGTACGTCAAGGTTGTCCTTACTGCTTTGAGAAAGATACTTATAGTTTCCTTCCATCATAGTTATTCTACACCCCTTTTCCAGGTGTTGTGAGAACCAATATAGGACATGATGGCCAACAATCTTAGTCTACCTTGGCTGAACCCAGGTTTCTACTAGTTCTCAATGTAGTCTCAATCCTATACATGTACTTTTTCATTTAGGTTGTGATTACAAACAGAGGTTATTATCTAATGAAATCAATTAATGTACTTCATTTTCTAAACAAAGTAAGCATAAATATTCATATCCGTATTCATTGCACGAATTGATGATAATCATAATCTATTTAATATATATATTTCCTCAAAAATAACCTGCACGGTTAATTCCATTACTATATTTTGCATTATTTCATATTATCACAGTATAAATACAATATTCATTTTCGTATATTAATAGGTCCCACACCACATATGATGAATTTAAATAAGCATAATTTCTTAGAATTTCATATTCCTTCTTCTCAGTAAATATACAGATTTAACCATAATAGAAAATACACCATCATGAATTCTACTTAGTAAACATACATTTTTCGATATGCATGATTATTAAACTCAACTGTAGAATGGACACATAATATAACCTTGCAAAAGAATTTATAACATAACTAAAGTAGGCGAATGGGTACGTTGTTACCAGAACTTTACTTTCTGTAAACGAATCACACTGGTCAGAGCAATTTTCCTCCCAACCATGAAACTTTTCTGCTAGTTCCCCCCGAGCGGAAATCAAATATTTCCCCCCTAGATTAAGGAACCCCTATTGGTCTGGTATATGTTTTATTTATATTTTTCTTTCCCAATAGAATTTCTAAGATGACGTCCCATTTTTTGGTTATTTTCTTATCCTCATAGCCTAGGCGCTTTTTTTCTTCTGATAAAAGGACTTTTTTCCATTTTCTCATCCTTTAAATCCTACCCCTATCTACTACAACACTTTTCCACCCCTTCTAGTGATGTTTCCCCACCACACTAGGTGATTTTCCTATATTCCTTTCTCTACTTATCCATAAAATCACCTAGTTCTAGTCCAAGAGGATTTTTCTTCGGAGTGACTTGGGAAAGTTCAACTTTTTTTCCACTTTTCCTAATCTGGTCCCTTGTCTGGGACAAAGGATCAGGGAAATTATCTCAATATTTTGTTGCTCTTTCTAGCTAATTCATTTAAACCATCTTAATTATTAATTACACATAAATAATTACATTATCATACACATGACTTGGCCAACCTGCCATTATTACCAACATTTTTACTACTAATTATATTATCTTAGTCATTATGTCTTTACAAAACAAAAGAAAAAGAGGGATATTACATCTCCCCCCTAAAATAAAATCACACCGTCCTTGGTGTCTTTGACATCTCCAGTGTTGTCCATTCAGGGTAATTTTCTTTCATATGGTCATCCAATTCCTTGATGGCCTCTTCGGGAGTAAGGTGCTTCCACTACACCTTAACACGGGCCACTACCCGATTACGTACCACAGTCTCTTTCTGCTCCAAAATATGGAGTGGTTCTGGTAGAAAGTCTCCTTTAGGCTCAACCTGTAACACATTCCATTCAACTATATGAGAAGGACCATCAACATACTTTTCCAGTAATAATACATGAAATACAATATGAACTTTAACATGACTAGGTGGAGCCAATTTATGTGCTACTGGACCCACATGGTCTAGGATTTCAAATGGTCCACAGAACTAAGGTGTTAGTTTTTCACACTCACCAGTTCTAAGGTTACTCTTTTGAGGCTTAAGCCTTAGATACACATTCTCCTCCACTTGGAATTCTTGATGAGTCTATTTCTAGTCTGCATAATTTTTTGACGGTCCAATTTTAATATTTTGTTGAATTTTCCTCACTGTTTGTTCCATCTCTTGCAGAAGTTCAAGTCCAAGAATCAATTTATCTTCAGGTTGACTCCAGCTAAGTGGAGTGTGATATTTTTTCTTGTATAAGGCTTCAAAATGACTCATGTTGATAGTAGCTTTATAGCTATTGTTGTAGGAAAACTCCATTAGATGTAGGAAATCTCCCTGCTTACTGGGTCAATCCATTACATACATTCGGAGAATGTCCTCCAGAATTTGGTTTCTTCGTTTTGTCTTTCAGTCGGTATATGGGTGATATGCAGTACTAAACTTCAACTTAGTACCAAAACTCCTGAATAATGCCTTCCAGAAGTTGGAGGCGAAATTGGCATCTCGATCAAATATTATCATTTTTAGGATTCCACGTACTCTGAGCAGTACCAAAGGTGGATTTTACTGGAATAAAATGTGTTTCCTTAGTTAATGTGTCTACTAGCACCATGATAGAGTCGTGTTTCTATCTCATTTGTGGAAGCCCATTTATAGAATCCATGCATATCACCTCCCACTTCCACTCTGAAATGGGTAGTCGATTTAGCAATCTTGCCAAATTTTGAAGCTCTACCTTCACTTGTTGGCACTACAGGCATTTGGATAAGTATTCTGCCACCTCCTTCTTCATGCATGGCCAAAAAAACTATTTTATTAAGGCGGTGATCAACTTTTGGTACCCTTGGTGGCCGACATATGGTCTCATATGGCACTCATCCAGAATCATTTTCCTTAGTGTTGTCAAATCTAGAATTTGCAACCTATCTAATAGGTCACTTACCCCTTTGGATTTATAGCATATTCTATGTTTTCTCCTTGTTGTACCTTCAGTTGTAATTCTAGATACTTTGGTTCGTGCTTCCTTGTTACTTGTATCTATTCTTCTAAATCTACTTTTACACTGCTTTTTGTAACAACTAGAACTGAAATAGGATATCTACTTAGGGCATCTACGATTTTGTTTTCCTTCCCCTTTATGTGTTTAATTTCCATGTCAAATTCTCTTAGGAATGCTAACCATCTGGCCTAACTAGCATTTACCTACAGTTGGCTAAATAAACACTTTAGACTGATACGGTCAATTACCAAAATAAACCTTTTTTCTAATAGATAATGCCTCCACATTTTTAAGGCATGGATGACTGCAACTAACTCTAGGTCATAGACAACATAATTTTGTTCATGTTTTTTTAATTTTCTTGACTCATAGTCTCTAATTGAATTATCTTGTAAAATAACCCCTCCCAATCCTTCCAAGCAAGAATATGTACATACAGTAAACTCCTTATGGAGGTCTGCAATATTTAGTATAGGGGTTGTTGTCAACATGTGGTATATTCTAAAAAACAAGGTGCCGATTGGTGAAAACTTGATTAAAAGAGGGCAATATGGCCCATATTGGTGTTGTTTCTGCAAGAACAATTCAAAATACCTGGATCATTTATTTATGTCATGTTCCTTCACTTTCCTTTTATCTACGGGTGATAGACTACCAAGGAAGCTTGGGCAAATTGGTGGACATCTACTACATCGCCCAAGACCAGAAACCTCCCTGTTCTCATATGTTGGGAAATCTAGATAGCCAGAAATTGCTACATCTTCCGTGACACTGCCCCTCATTAGACTTCCATCTCAGAAAGAATTATAGCTAAATACAACACTCTCCCTGAGGACTCGGCTGCCACACCTCCCAGGAATATCATTCCTGAATCCTCATATCACTCAAAGCCCTATGCATATTTTGATGGCTCCGCACAAGATACAGGATGTGGTGGTTTGCTATACTTCACATTTCAGAAAACCATTATTATCATATTCAAATGGGACTTGGGAATGGCACCAACAACTTTTTTGAACTCTCCATGACATTCTACCTCATCAAATTTTCTATAGGAAAAGATTGTCATAATCTACAAATCTTCGGTGATTCCACAATTGTTAGTGATTGGATAAACAAAATCAAAACCTATCACACATTCACATTGGGACATATATTGGATCAAATTCATTGATGCATCACACATTTTGACAGTTTGGTTTGTCATCACATCTACAGGGAATAAAATGCCATCACCGACCAACTTTCCAAAATGGCAGCGATCAGGCCACGCAACATCTTGTTGATACAAGAGCAGTGGGGAGATGAAAATTTCCAGTACTACCACCGACCTTATATGGACCATGCAGAATAGGCTCAATAGGATCCTGAACTTATGAAAATCAAGTCTCTCTTATTTTCTCTATTTTGAACTATGTATATACATAACAGTACATGTTTTTAGGAATACTCTCTACATAGAGTATATTTAATTATGATGCCAATTATGCAGTACTATTTAAAAGACTATCTCCCTGTGTGGAGAACTTATTTTGTGATCTCAAATTTTGAACTCGCACACAGCCACATCTTATGCATATGCACTTTGCATCTACAACATGTAATTTTCCTATTAATGAAAATTACAATTTTTCCAAGGGGAAAAAACATGTGCTTTCACTGGCCAAAACTTTGCTAACACTTTTCACTCCATTCAAATTTAGCCCCCTTCATCTACAAGGAGGTGATGGGGTAAGCCAACTTAGAGAACCCTTGTACAAACCTACAATAGTACCCAACAATTCCCATAAAAGAACGAATTTTTAGTACATCCTTTGGTATAGATCAATTCATAATGGCTTTAATTTTCTTAGAATCTACTTCCAACCACTCTTTTGAGATGATGTGTCCCATATATTGAATTTGAGTTTTAAAAAACTCATATTTACTAACCTTTTCATAAATTTTATGCTCTTTGAGTGTTTGTAACACCAATCTTAAATGTGCTTGGTGTTCCTCCTCATTCTTTGAGTATATTAAGATGTCATCAATAAAGACTAGCACAAATTGATCCCTAAACTTGTGCAGTACATTGTTCATGAGACACATGAAAGTGGCAGTGGCATTGGTGAGTTTGAAAGGTAATAGTACGAACTCATAATTCCCATACCTCATTCTAAAAGTTGTCTTGTATATATCCTTGTCTTTTATGTGTAACTAGTGATATCTAGTGCGCAAATCACTCTTGGAGAAAACTGTAGCCCCTCTTACTTGGTCAAACAGGTCATCAATATAGGGAAGAGGATATCTATTTTTTTATATTCAATACACATTCTAAGTGTACGATTTTTCTTTTTAATGAACAATACCAGAGCTCCCCATAGGGAAAAACTTGGCCCGATATATCATTTATCAAGCAGCTCTTGTAGTTGTAATTTCAACTCTATTAACTGTGGGGTACTCATTTGGTATGGTGCTCTGGACACCAGAGTAGCACCCAATACCAATTGAATGGAGAAATCAAGGCGTCTATGAGCGGGTATTTTGGGAATTTATTCAGGAAATACATCCAAGAATACTCTCACTACTAGTAGCTGAACTACTCCTCTTGCTTCAGTCTATTGTTTCAGCTCGCTTACTTGTGATACATATACTGAGAACCTTTTCTTGTTGTTTTTTTCAGTTCTAGGGTTGTTATTTATCTTACTAAAATTGGTTTTAGTTTTCCTCTCACCAGAACCAAATTCCCGTATTGGTCCACACATATCACTGTCTTCTCTAAACAGTTTACTACAACTTTCTGTTGGTCTAACCTGTCCATTTCCACCAAAAGGTCATAGGATCCTAACAGAAGGATGTTTAAATTTGTTTTAGTTAGATACCCATTTAACTTTACTACGCCCTGCTTTACCATTTCGTTCACTTTCCTTTTAGAACTAATAGCTAATTGTACTAGCAAAGGGTGGTGAAATTGTTCTTGTCTTAAACCACACTTTTCCACTATCTCAGGGTGTATATAACTTAAGATAGCCCCAAGGTCTATTAAAATAGATACATTATGGGTTTTGAGAATACCTTCTATCTAAATCATGGTATATTGATTTTCTCCTTGCCAATCTTCTAAAGTTGCGCTAATTCTTAGGATACTCTGAGCCACATCATTTACTGTAGAAGCTTCAGGTGCTATTTAAAAATTCTGAAAGGATTTGGGATTGTGTGGAAACTCCCTCAGCAAATGGGGTTCTCTAAAACCCAAAAAATTTAATGTCTCTCTTTCTTTACCCTTAAGATACTTCTTGTTACGTAACTATGTAAGCCTAGAGTCTTTGTAAGTTTGTGTTCGCTGACTCATCTCACTCCTGTTAATCTTCTTCTGTTGATGGTCTTTACCAAATTTTTTAAAATAAGAAGGTTTATGTCTTTTTAGGATGGCCCCCATCTTATTTGTATCTTTGTTTTGCCAAGGTCAAGAGTCCTCACTTCTATTTCAGAACTATTGATAAGAGAGCCTTGCCTTTCTTACCGGTTCATACATCGTCCTTAGGTTATCAAATTAAATTATTTCTTTATATATTGGTGGTAAACAATTCAGAAACCTTTGAAGATTTTACTTTTCCTCTCAAAGGTAAGGCACATACCGAAGAAAATTTGTGAACTTGGTCACAAATTCATCCATGGTAAGCTAACCCAATCTCATTTCACGAAATTCTTTCCCCTAATCATCATAGTATATCTCATTTCGATAATGGGCTTTGAATTTCTGCTGAAATTCCTCCCATGAAACCATTTTTTGTTCTAATAGGTGTATCAGCTCCATCTCTTCCCACCAGAGAGTGGATTTTCCCTACAGCTAATAAATTTCTAATCTTGCTTTCAGGTTGCTTTCATATTCATATACTTGAAAGTATTTAACCATATTTAACAGCTAGGCTTCAATATTTTATTCTTTCTCTCCATCGAAAGTGGGGGGTTTTATCTTCCAGAATTCTCCCTAGAGTTTTTTTTTTTTTTTTTTTTCTAGTTCTTGGAATCCAATTTTTTAGATTCCTCCTTGCTTTCAAATTTGTGTAGTGAAAATCTTGATTGTTTCTATTTTGACCCAACTCGTTCTGCGCTCTTATGACTGGACTTCTCTGTCCATTCTCTAATAAATTTCTCTTGCTCCTCACTAGATTTTATTAACCATTCATTGTTGTTCTTGAGCTAGGCCAGTTCTTGTTGTAAATTATGTATTACCCCATCCAACTAGTCAGGAGAGGACATACCCCCTTGCCCTAGCTCCATGTACAACTCTTCTCCTACTCTAGTGTTTGGATGAACATTCTTCAATTTTCACTTAGAGGAAGATACTTGTACACAAGCAATTTTTCCTGTTATTACAAATGTTGTTTTTGGAATCTATGATGGAACCTTTGTATAGGCCCAGTGTATAAATCTGGGCTCTTATACCATGCGTCATGGACCCTTCCTCTATTTTTTTATTTTTTTCTTAAGTATTTCATAGTCACAGTCTTAATAATTCATAGATGCATCCATGATATTTATTTATTATATATGCATATAAATTTGGTAAAGTATAGAAATCATTGATTTACCCTATAATGACCATACCCTTAAATTTTCTACTTGTCATTTCTCCTATCAACCTATATTCTCATATCCCCTCTTATGGTAATAAATATCTAAGCCTTTTTGAGTGGAATATTTTCCCCCAAAGTTATCTTTACCTAGCTACAACCGACCAAGCTATATATTTATATATGTTCATAGCAAAGGTCTTTCCCATCAATACCATATGAATTTGATTTCATTTACCTAAGTTTGATTTATTTAACTTTTTGCGCTACCCATTCCCACATATATTGAACTAGGTTAAGGGAGAGCCCCTCTCTACCCTTACCATGTTGGCATTCAATATGGTTCAGACTCATCGGTCCTTTGGGTGAATGAAATTCTACCATGTTACAAAACCCTTGTGAACACTCCTCCACACGTATTTGATTGATGTCGCTTGATAGAAAGGACTCTAAGGATGGTGATTTCCCAAAGGAAATCAATGGTTGTCAATCTGCCTCCAAACTGTAAGTGCATGAATCCCTTGGTTATGTTTCCATTTACGTCATCTTCGCTTATAGTGGAGAGGGTTGCAACCCATCTTCTCTTCTTGTTCCTTCTTGGTATTAGGGTTTTGTCTCCCCAGAGCCAGAGTGCTAAAGCTCCAGATTCTATGGGTGTTTTCCATGGCAACATTTGTGGTGCTACAAGGTGGTCTCGCATGCCCTTCATACTTAATCCTCTGAGCGCTCAGATTTCAAGGTTTGATGGCTCCTTCCTGGGAAAGGTGACTCATTTTGTCACAACTTTACTTTTAAATATGCCTTGACCTTTAGGTTATCGTTTTAGCCATTCTTTCAGTAGGTTGTTTATTCCTCACCGCAGGAAACTCTTTTGACATGATGGCGACTCTTCTCTGTAGGGTATTCTTGCACCAATTTTTTTTTGGAATTTGCAATGCCTCATGCACCAATGTCTTCATTTTTACATGGGTTAAGATGGATTCGGTTATTGTCAACCCTGTTGCATTTTATTTATTTCTTTTTTTTTCCATTTTTCCCCTTCACGAATTGATATTTAACAAGCCAAGGTTGCTTCCAGGTCTCCTTCTAAGCATCTGGCGGTCCAAAAACCCCTCTCATGTATATTTCTAGATTGGGTAAGTTCCTCTACACTCATATGATATTTTTTTCTAAATTTTGAGCATTTAAACTGAGGACTATTGCATCCTTTAGTTGCAGATAATTTTTCATCCTTTGAGGAGCTTTGTAGCATTGTGGGAGGGTTTTCATCTACATTGATCAATTAATACTCTGTTGTCCTCCTCTACCGACTCGGTTTCAGATTCCTCAACTTCTCTAATCCTTTTGTTTGGCTTGGGCTTCCTACCTAGACGACTCCACAACCTTGGTCACCCCATTTTTGGAAGTAGGTCTTTTCTCTATTTTATTTATGATCTGGAAGCCATCGAGTAATGTCGTTAGCTACAGTTTGGTTGTCTCTTTAGTTAAATATTTAATTTGTTGTTAACGACACCCTCTACTTCCTATATGGGTCTTGCATTTGTAATGGGATTTGGGGATTAGGTATTTTTCGTATGATTTGGAATTGTTAACCCTCACCCAATTGGGTTATGAGGTGGATGTACTCTTGCTATATCTTATATGTTATATTACATACATCAATTGATGTAAGTTTTCATACATTGTCTTTAAATTATTCAAATGTATTGTATTTGGAAGTGCCATTTTGTTATCTGAACTATATGACATTCTTATATACATATTTGGTTATTCGCAACTTGTTGTCTCGTTTAAAATACTTGTTTAACTTGACTTCTAGTTCCTGTGGGTAAATCATATGGTAGTCTATGATGGTTTGCTATATGTTGCGCTTCTATTCCATTCTGATGGTTATAGTAACTATTTTCTGAACAATTATGGTTTATCGTTAATGGAAGTTTTGTGTCAATATACTGGTTATATGTTGTTTTTCTATTTTTCCTTGTGATTCTACTATTGAAATTTTTGGGAAAAGACATCCAAGTATTCTACTTTCGCCACATACTGTGCACATGGACTTCGTTATGCAACTGTCTAGGTTTCTTCCCTTAAGACATCAGTCTTTGGGGCCTTTGTCTTCCTGATGGTCATATGATGTATTCTTAATATGTATTTCATATACCAGTGTACTGAGATATTTTTATAACAATATTTTACTACGGTTTTTCTTAAATAATCCAGCTTCTTTGGTTTGGTCTATACCAATGACTCTCCATAGTCCAGTACAGTTATTATTTTGTTCAATACTTAGGTGTAATAATCCTTCTCGTAGTGATTTCTATTTTCATTGCGACATTTAGATTTCCTTGAATCATAAATTTATAGAATCCCTCAGATTCCCTTTGATATATGAATAAGAATACACGTTACAGGATGATGACTGTCTTCTTGGTACATCTAGGTTATCCCTACTACTTTGAGAAAGATACTTACAGTTTCCTTCCATCACAGTTATTCTACTCCCCTTTGCCAGGTGTGTCGAGAACCAATATAGGACATGGTGGCCTACAACCTTAGGCTTCCTTGGTCAAACCCAAGTTCCTATAGTTTCTCGGTGTAGTCTCAATCCTATACATATACTTTTTCCTTCAAGATATTCTTACAAATAGAGGTTATTATCTAATGAAGTTAATTAATATAATTCATTTTCAAAACAATGTGAGCATAAATAATCATATTCGTATTCATTGCATGAATCGATGATAAGCATAATCAGTTTACTATATATATTTCCACAAAATCACCTGCACGGTTAATTCCATAAACAATTTTTGCATTATTTCATATTATCAATGTATAAATACAGTAATCATTTATGTATATTAATATGTCTCATACCATCTATGATGAATTTAAATAAGAATAATTTCTTAGAATTTCATATTCCTTCTTCTTTGTAAATCTATAGATTTAACCATAATTACAAACACACCATCATGATTTCTACTTAGTAAACATCCATCTTTCGATATGCATGACTATTAAACTCTACTATAGAACAGACAGAATGTAACCTTGTCACATAATTTATAACATAATCGATGCAGATGAATGGGTACTTTGTTACTAGAACTTTACTTTCTATAACCGAATCACACTAGTTAGAACAATTTTCCTCCCAACCATGAAACTTTTCTACTAGTTCCCCCTGAGCTGAGATCGAACCTTTTCCCTGAGAATCAACAACTCTTGTTGGCCTAGTCTAGGTTTAATTTATATTTTTCTTTCCAAACAAAATTTCTAAAACGACGTCTTGTGTTTTGGGAATCTTCTTATCCTCATAGCCTAGGATATTTGTTTTTGATAAAAAGATTTTTTTTTCCATTTTTTCATCCTTTAAAGCCCGCCCTCATCTTCTATGACAATTTTCCACCCCTTCTAATGTTGTTTCCCCACCGCACTAGGTGATTTTCCTAGATTCCTTTCTCTACTTATCTAGAAAATCACCTAGTTCTAATCCAAGGGGATTTTATTCAAAGCGAATTGGGGAAGTCCAATGTTTTTGCTGCTTTTCCTAATATGGTCCCTTCTCCTGGACAAAGGATCAGTGTAATGATCTCAAAATTCTTTTGTTCTTCCAAGCTAATTCATTTAGGCCATCTTAATTATTAATTCCACATAAATACTTACATTATCATAAACATGACCACATAAATAATTACATTATCATAAACATGACTGGGCCAACCTACCATTATTACTAGTACTTTTACTACCAATTATAATGTCTTAGTCATTATGACTTTACAAAACACAAGGAAAAGAGGAATATTACATTCTATTTTCCAGAATTTTGATGACTTATGAATTTCTTAGCTCTTACGTAAAGATCCTTTCAATATCGGTGTCCCAAGGTGAAATTAAATAAATGAATCTACCCAGTTATCTTGAGGGTTCTCTTTGAATCCGCTTCCATAGTTTTTGCTTTAACGTCCCTGTTTACCTGAGTGTTTATGACTTAGGAGTTGGGTTCGGCGTTTTTTAATCATTATCAAAATTTCTGGGTTCTCTTATGGAGATAACATACTGTAGGAAAATTGTCTGCATGGTGCTACAAAACACAGAGCACCCACTTTTCCCTGTCAATGTTCATTACCACATAAAAATAATTTATGTATGATGAATATAATTTTGTTTTTTCATTTCAAAGAACGATAATCAACTCCTAGCGAATTATTACTCAGGTTATAGGATTTACACCCATTCGGTTTTGTTTGTCACTGTCACGCTCTTATTAATTTTTGCTGTGCCAGACACTGGTATTCTAAAATAGTTTCCCGTATTTTTCTACCTGTCCTGGTAGACAACACTTCACGGTAGACGAGAGCCCTATTGTATAGAAATTTAAGCTTATTATGATACAGATGGTTCCTACATGAAAAATTCATTCCACTTGCATCATACACTCCATGTATGCACTTTGTTAATGAATTTTGCTACCTAAGCACAAATTTCTAATTAAATTCTTATACATATTTATATATTCATCATCTTCTATAAAGATCCAGAACCTTTTTACTCATAATTATTTTCCAACAAAAACAACCTACATAAAATAACTATTTAAACAGAGTACACAACCTTGCAGTTCAAGATTCGCTCCACATAAGCACAAAAAATCATAGATCTACATAATTTGCAGAAGAGTATTTATTTGATGCCCAAAATAAAATAATTGCATGCACTTATTTTATTTATTTATTAACCACACGTATTCTTCCTATATCACAATCATCAAATATTCTACAGGTCATAAACTATTATTCTACTACCTATTCTTTTTGTACAAAAAAATATATACAAATAGGCATTACCCGTTTTCGAACTTGAAATATATTCAAACAATAGTCTAACAAGAAATATTGCCGAGGTGATGCACTTGAGATGAGCACATTGTTGTCCACCCAGCCATAGAACTGTACTCCTCAGTTAACCCCCGAGCTTAGATTCACATGTCAAGGCATCAAACAACCTCTGTTGATCCTTTCAATAGGCATTTTAGGCCTCTTTTCAATAAGGGATTTTCTTTTCTTTTAGTGACGTTTTGTTTTTGTGGTTTTTCTTAACCACTGGCCTAGGCTCTTTTTTTTACTAAAGTTCACCTTTATCTCCCATGATGCTTTATGTTTAGCATTTATCTCCAGCTAAGCACTTAATGAATTTTTTTTCTCTCATCCATTAAGTTTATCTAGAATATATTCTAAAATCATTAATGATGGAAGATAAACAATCTCATATTCAAGTGTCTATTCTCAAGTATTTCCAATCTCATTTATTTATTAATAAAATATTTGTTTACATAAATATTCTATCACATTTCATGGCTTTTTGTGCCATCATCATACCATAATTCATAAACAAGCAATAACAAAAAAAAAATCAGTATCAGAGGGGATGTCACATGGTCGTACTCTTATTTTTTTGGTATCTCGATCTTGCTTAATGATGGTAGGCTTAGGCTCTTGTTGTATTAGATGGGACCAGGTACAAGTTTTCTTGTTATATGTCTATATTGAAAACTTCTACCCTTTGTAAAGTGGTGGAAACTTATGTTAATTTAATTATGAATGATTTACTCAACTTCTTTTTTTTGCAATATTTTTTTACCTATTCTTATTTAAGAAAATGAGTTTTTGAACACATTAGAAACATGAAAATTGAGCAACAAATTACTCATAAAAGAGTCAAATATATTTAGAACAATAATAAAGTAATTTCTATGTATGAATTTAACTCATGAATTGCAAAAATAAATAAATAAATTATTAAAACATCAAATGCTAGTGAAGCATAACTATAGCTCTTTAAGTTAGTAAAATGATAATTTAACTCTTTAAGTTAGTAAAATGATAAATCTTTTTCAAATATGATCTATATATGTCAGATATACTCTAATTCAAGAAAGAAAAATTAAAGAAGAATTAAAATCATTAAATCCTTTCAACAATTTTGACATAATTTGATCAATTATGAAATCTAATTACTATATCCAATTATGATATGAAATAACTCCATTATGAAATCTCATTACTACATCGAATCATAATATGAAATAAATTCATTATATCTATTGAAAAGATTAAAACAAAATCTAAAATTAAATTATTATATTTAAAAAAAATATAATGCATATACAAAATTAGAACATAAAAATGAGAATAGAAATATTTACATTACAAATAATTCCTACCAATACCTTTCAATTAATTGGTCGAAAGAATTAAATTAACTAATCGAAATGCATAATAAAAATAGGCAGTCTAAATCTATACCTACTCAATTAAAACCATAAACTGCAATCAAAAGAAAATATAGACAAATTCTTTTAAATAAGTGGTTAAAAATGAAAAGAAAGACCAATACTTAATTGCCCTGGAACTACGAAAATTAGATCTACAAATACCTAACTAAAACCCTAGATCGCAATAGAAAAAATAAAGGAATGTTTTTTAAACTAGCTCTCAAAAACAGCCAACAGGAACAGCTTCTATGTCACTTTTATGTTCTTGAAGTCACAAGTATTTTTAAGGATTGCTTAGAAAACTTCGAAGTTTGGATATTTGAGATGATACAAAAGGTCAGAGAAAATTAATATTATAAGGCTCATAATATAATATTTTAAATTATATTACAAGGTTTAATATATATAAAATATATTATATATATATATAATATATATTATATATATAAGATATATATATATATATTTAGTTTTTAATTTTTATAATTTAATGTTTAAATATTTATTAATAATTATGATTAAAGTAAGATCAATAATATTTTTGAAAGCTCTAGAGGCGAGAATTTTTTCTAAAGTTTTGCAGTAAAAAAAAAAGTTTAAAGATTGAATTTGAGGAAAAGCTTGCAATTCTGCATCTTGAGATGGATAAAATCTCTATTTTTCAAACTTTAGAGGTGAGAATTTTTTCTTAAGTTTTGCAGTTAAAAAAAAGGTTTAAAGATTGAATTTAAGGAAAAGTTTGCAATTCTAGATCTTGAGATGGATAAAATCTCTAGAGGTGTGAAGTTTTCCTCAAGTTAAAAAAAAGGTTTAAATATTAAACTTGTGGAAATATTTACACATCCAAATATTTGATCCTCGATCCTCTCTATGTTTGATAGATCTAGAGTTAAGATGGATCTATGTTGGTTTACATAATATATAATTATACAAAAATAAAACATAAATTTTCAAACATATGGACTATAGTTACATTAATCAAAATCATTAAAATGGGATTTCATATTTTTTTTTTTTGCAAACTTTGACTATAAGGCATACGAAAATAAAGTCTAACTTCTCAAACATAAGGACCATTCTTAAAAGCTTTAAAGGATGAATTTAATACACTTTCATAAAAAAAACTTTCATGCCATAGGACGACAATAAATAGAGGTAATTTTGGTATGTTATTTACACAAATAATTCTTAAAAGAGTTAAAATATAATTTAAAAATAAAAAACAATTCCCAAAAGAGTTAAAAAATAATTTAAAAAGAAATTAAAAAGAAAGAGAAAATAACTCTTTTTTTCATTTTTATTTTTAAATTAAAAAATAATAACTAAAAAATGTTATCAAAATTTTCCTTATTTTTTTAAAATGTTTTCCTATAAGAAACTTTGATACAAAATTAAAGCCTAATTTAGTGTTAGGGAAGGCTTACTTTTACCAATAATAGCAACATGTGACATTGAAAACTCAAAGAAACTTTGATACAAAAATAAAGCCTAATACAAAAATAAAGCCTAATTTAGTGTTAGGGAAGGCTTACTTTTACCAATAATAGCAACATGTGACATTGAAAACTCAAGGTCCTCATCCTTGAATCACTTCATGCATCTTTAGTGTCTATATATAGCTCTCAAACAAAAGGATTCAAATCTCAAATTTTGCACAACAAATTGTGGCTTGGTTGCCTATAAAACACTCTCATGGTGGAGGACAACAATAATTATACAAAAGTAAAGCTTAAATTTTCACACATGAGGTATATAGAAAAACAAATCCAAAATCATTGAAATGAGATTTCCTAAATTCTTTTAAAAACTTTTCCTATAATATATCACAAGAAAATAAAACCTAATATTTCAAACATAAAGATTATAGATACATGAATCAAAATCATTGAAACATGATAAAGAGAAAATAATGCTTCTTTCTATTTTTATTTTTAAATTAAGAAAGTATAATAAAAAATGTTTAATAAAAATTTTCCCAACTTAAAAAAAAAGTTTCCTATAAGACACTCTCATAGTGGAGATAACAATAACTATATAAAAGTAAAGCCTATTTTTTCATACATAAAAAATTCTATTTTTTCAAACATAAAGAATATTCCATGTGTTTGTTTAACTCTTAGGAATATGTTAATGCAACTCAACTCACAAACAGGTAAGCATATTAGAGAAAATGCCTATAACATGCTAGTAAATAGAGATATAAAATATCTATACAAAATGGTAGGGGGAAGAAGTTTGTGATCATATGAACTCCCATTTTAGGCTGAGAGAGAAGAATAAATGGATATTAGTGCTATTTTGCTTTATATACATTAAAAAAAAAATCATTAAAACGAGATTCCCTAAAAAAAATTTAAACTTTGCCACACTCGAAAATAAATGTATTTTCGGTTGGAGAATTTTCTCTTTTTTACACAAACCATTCACAAAAGATCTAAAATATAATTAAAAAAAAGAAGAGAAAATAACTTTTTTATTTTATTTTATTTTTTTAATTAAAAAATTATAATGAGAAACTTTTATCAATTATTTTTTAATTTTTATTTTTTTTACTTGTATGGTATTTTGTCGGGGAAGGCTTACCTTTACAAATAATAGGAAACTATGAGATTGAAAACTCAAGGTCCTACCTTTACAAATAATAGGAAACTGTGAAATTGACAACCCAAGGTCCTCTGAATTTGTTATGTCTATATAGCTATGACAACAAAAAATTTCAAATTTGTCACAATAAATTGAAAATTGGTTATTTTTATGTGTGGAAAATTCATTAGAATTTCAAGTCTTTAAGTATGATGCATTAAACAAGAATACCATAGGAAAAAACATGGGTTGTGAAAACAATGAGCCAAAATGTTTATATAACAATTAATTGACTATTTTAAATAATTAAATAATTTATTTTATTTTATTTTATAGCCTAGATTAGAGAAGAATACCATGGGAAAAAGCCATAGGTTGTGAAAATTATGAGGTAAATTTTTTCATAAGGGTAAATTGGCTATTTATTTTAATTAATAATAATTTATTTTTTGATTATTATTTCTTGTTTGATTATTTTGTTTTATATATAATTATACTGGGCCAAATGTTTATTAATGATTATATAACTATTAAATTTGTTATTTTATTTAATTTATTAAATTTTAGTTTTATTTTGTTTTTATGTAATTTGAAAGAGTCAAAATGTTAAAAATTACATCTCTCCATGTTGAAGATACTTTTTTTTTATTAATTTTTTTTTTATAAATACAAAATCTTTAACAAGACATGAGAGGACATTACACATCTCTTCCATACATTACAACATATTTTCCATACTAGGCTGGCTAGAATCACATTTTCAAGTATCAAATATTTTTATTGCATTTATAGATTCTTCTATTCAAGTATCGAATATTTTTATTACATTTAGAGATTCTTCTAGTATTTAGGAGATGTTGTTTCTTATTGGCACATTTAAAAATAATAAAATAATAGCTATTTCAACAAATTTAAAAATAGTAATAGAAAAAGAAATTCAATGTCAACTATTAATAAAATACTTCAATTTCCTTCCCAGATGGCGTGTTTCAGACATGAGAAGGTTGGGGGTAGGCTATCACCATTCCACTTGGCCATATGACCAAGGGACATGTCAGCATGTCCCAATAATCGTTTGAGAATTAATTTGAAATGAGGCAAGGGTAATCAGTTTCTAGAACATGACACACCTCCTTTACACTTTCACTCTTTTATGGGTCTACTCACCTTTGCAGTGAATCCTCTCACTTGCTTTGGCTACCTCGTGTGATTTGTCAATTGTAAACGCCATTGATTAGTAGCTTAATTTCCAAGTTTATGGCTACCACCCAAATCACATCTAAGAAAAAATGGGGCAACAAATTATTCGTCTAGGAAGGATACTTCCCATACTTAAATTATGGAATTTGTGAAATAGACAAAATTTCTTGTGAAGGAGATAGGACCTCGGCACCATGATTGACCTTACTCAGTCCCACATGCCATGCAATGGAATTTTTCACCTCCTCTTTCATTATAATTCCTTGGCTTTCTCAACACTCTCAATGGACTTCTTAGTAGGGAAATCCAACTCAAGGATAAGCCCTTCATTGTTGTGGAAGGTTTTATTCGTAGCACGAAGTCATAGTTCAAGTCAACAATCAAGCTTCACCTCTAGGATAAGAAACGTTTTATGAGCTGGCACTTAGGATTTGGTGAAGTATATATCTCTCTAACTTACGGGTTGATAATTTCTCTTTACAAGTCGACCTTCCTCTCTCTCAGTTTGATTTTTTTTCTTCACTTTAATTTTATTCAGTTTCAACTCTCCCAACAATTATATTTTTGGCCTTTGTCTATTTTCTATCTATTTCTTAGTGGGGAAATCCAACTCATGGATAAGCCCTTCATTGCTGTGGATTTTTTTTTTCTTAGCACAAAGTCATAGTTTAAGTCAACGATCAAGCTTCACCTCTAGGATAAGCAACGTTTTATGAGCTAGAACTTAGGATTCAATGAAGTGTATATCTCTCTAACTTATGGGTTGATCATTCCTCTACATAGGTCGACCTTCCTCTATCTTAGTTTGATTCTTTTTTCTTCACTTTCATTTTATTTGATTTCAACTCTCCCAATAGTTATATTTTTTGTCTTTGTTTATTTTCTATCTATTTCATCTCTTGCCATAATTGTGGGCTTGTCGCACTCTCTTAACACTCACACTTCTAGGGGGTTCTTTTTGTCTGGTCTCTTCCACTATTTGTAATCTAACATCTTGTTAAGTACTCTCCTGATCTCTCACCTCCATATTGGACCTCGCTTCAAGAACTCCATTCTGTGGACAACTCACACTCCTCCCACCATTATCTAATTTCTAACATCTCTCCCCTCACGTGCATTATTATAAAAGTGTGTTCACACACTTTTTTAATGTATCTACAATTTTTTTGATGTGGGCCTCATCAGAATTATGAAAAGTGTATACTTGTTGGATGTGGAATTCAATTATGCATTCAAGGAGTGTCTACACTTACATTTGAGTAAACATATGAGGATATAAGTTGAAATTATAATTAAAGATTGTAGTTTTCTTCTTTTCCCTCCAATATATTTACCCATTGGGATTACGTCATCATCTTGAATCCTATTGGTTCTCTTAAAGATAATTTTGTTAGTACATTTTTGTTTTGAGGCCCATTTTTACCTCAAGATTCCCTTAATGAGTAGATTAATAGTTTTTAACTTAGTTGGAGATAAATCAATGATAGCACATGGCTTCGACGAGCAAATCAAAATCCTTTATATTGTTTTTGGCTTACTTTAGTGCAGGATAGTGAAAATAAAAAAGGGAAGCAATGAATCTTCCTTATGATAACCAGGAAAATTATTGACATCTTTATAAATGATGAATGGTTGTCACAAGGCTCTCAATGGTTTTCATACTACTCGGTATCAATGGATATTCTAATTTTTTTTTTTCACAAAATATTAGATGTAAATTTCAAATCCTCATATCTATTTTATACTCTCCACTTTGTGAAGAGCCTTACACAACTGTAACACCACATTAAAACCCACGAGTAGAGACAAGGATGAAATCAATTGGAAACTCATGGGGCATTATAGACCTTTGTCACTGTTAAATATATTTTAGAATAGGATAGGAGTTTTATAGAATTATCTAATACTAATTGATATATCTAAGAATAATAAGAATTTTATAGCCTAAAACCTTATAGAAGTATCTTTCTAAAAATATCTTAGACTGACAACTAATTTCCCAACTACGCTAGTTAATAGGAGATATTATTTTTAACATATCGAATGAGCTTGTTTTTGAATGTTGATTTACAAAATTTACTTATTAGAATAAAAATACATATGGTGGTTTGTAAACTTTGAGACAATCAAACCATATTCTTCAGATTAACTGTACCTAATCCTTTTCTTACTGAAAATAGAAGTTGTCAGGTAACTCCTTATTTATCAAGCAGATCTTGGTTGGATATATTAATTGGGGGTGTTAGGGTCCTATAATAATAGGATTCATAATTTTTGAGTTGACTATGATTAAATCTTGTAATATTGGACATATTTTTTCTTTCTGCAAAATGTTTTCCCATATTAAAAACAAAATGTAAAGAGGGTAAGTCCTTAAATAAAAGTCAAAGGACTAAAGAAAAGGATCAAAATAGAAAATAAAATATGAACCCCACCAAAAAGATATAAAAGATAGATTCTGAAAGTGATGCAAATTCAAATGCCACTATGTTTTAATTTGCCTTGCAAAAATAAGATTGTGTGCAGCTTGTTAAAGATGCCGTAGTCCATGATGGTCAAATAGTCTAATCTTGATTCATTTATGCTTTAAATTTCATGCTATAGATAGAGAATAAAGATCTAGCCAAACTGTTTAATCTTGGCAGATCAGTTATTAGGTAGAGAATAATAATGAGCTCATTAGTTTAATTTGAGCCATTGGAAGTTATAAGAGTAGAATTAGATAGTTTGATTATCAAAGAAAAAGAAATAAAGGGCCAGCAAGCTCAAATGCACCCAATGGATGAAGAGAAAATTGTAGGGTAAATAAATGATAGGTAAAAGAGGTTTTGGAATACATAAGGTTGCTAGCTCAAATGCACCCTCATCATGATTAATCTTATGTTTCATGTGCAGGAGGAATTATCAAAGAAAGAGGACATTCAAAAAAGTCATATATTACTTTGGGGTATTTACCCTAAAAGTTCTATATAATTTTAGGCCTGAATACTAAAGCTCATTCACTAATTTCCCCTCATTCACTAATCCCCTACATGTTTAATTAAATAATTCCCCTTCATTTCCCCTTCATTACTTTTCATTCCCTAGTATTTTTCCCCTTCTTGATTCCAAAGGACCCTTCCCTCTTCATTTCCCCTTGTAAAAATATTCCTTCCCCTTCATTTTACCTTTTCCCTTGTTTTATATCATTTTCGCTTGTAAACCCACTAAAAACCCCTTATCCTATTTAAAAAGTTAAATGTATCGGGCCTCATTGAAAAACCCTCCCTGATACCCTTTTAACTCATCCCAAATATTTTTTTAACACCGGCTCTCGTATTCCCCAAACCATTTATATTATTTTAACCTATAGTTTCTATACAATTACTCCTGCTTTATATATTTCACCCTCCCACTATATTATATCCTTGATCCCAAAAGACCTTCGCATATGGGTTATAACCCTCTTCCCTATAATCTAAGGTCCCCAATTTTATTTTAGTTCTCACCACATATATTAATTCCCCATGTATTTAAATTAAGCTTGACCCCACACCCCGACTCATCCCTCGCAACTCCTCTATGCGATAACCCTCCGATCATCCACCTCCAGATCCAATGACCCTCATCCCATATTGCGTTCTCCTAAATCCGATATTTAACATCCCAAAAGCGTGTGATATTTGCGGTTTTGTACGATCTCCCTTTTTCTACATGGCATCCCCACTTTATATCGCGTCCTCTGAAAAAATACCACCTACCACTCAAAAGCGGTGCAATGAACCATAATACCGCCTCTCCGTGTAAGATGAAACCGCCTACTTTTCAAACATTATCGCACACCCAAAGGTTAACCAATGTTGGTTAAAAACCAAAAAGCCGCCCTTTCTATTCTTTTCATTGTCATTCTGTTGCGAAGAACCTCTACTAACCAATTCTAAAGCCCAGAAACTCTACTCAACTGTTTTAACCCATTTACGACCAGAAGACATTGTAGACTCTGATT
Source organism: Pinus taeda (assembly GCA_000404065.3). Taxonomy (NCBI): domain Eukaryota; kingdom Viridiplantae; phylum Streptophyta; class Pinopsida; order Pinales; family Pinaceae; genus Pinus; species Pinus taeda. The sequence continues at coordinate 173,493 of APFE030276351.1, read as the reverse complement.
TGAAGCAGCATAAAGACTATTGAAGCTTCAGAAAACCTCCACTGCTCCCACAGAACCCTAACTGCATACCAAATATTCGTTTTCTAGGTAATCCTAAAAGTACCAGAAAGGCCCTGTACTTAAGCTCTGGATAGTATTTATAATAGGTTAATCAATTAAACTAATTAAAAGCCTTTCCAAACTAAAGAAAGCCACTATGCATCCCAAAAACCCTTTTCTGTAGACTTTATTCACCTTCTGTGCTATTCCAGAGGTCCTAACCCTACTCCTTAAGCCAGATAATGATTAATTCAATAAAATAAACAAAACTATGGATTCCCAAAGCATTCTAAATGAAAAACCCCTAAAAAGTCCTCGCCTATATATTGATCACCTCCCATAAGCTGACAGAGATTTCCATATCAGAGACACAGCCTCCCCTAGCCATTTATTGAAACTCCACTACTGGAGTAAAGACAAATTCCTCAACCGCAGCAATGATATTCAGTTATGGGAGTCTAATTTACCCAAATACTTGTTCCCATAGGTATACCAGTTCCCTGAAATTATCCACTTGTGCCAACTCTGCTATATCCCAAGTCAAAGAGCCATAGTCTCTCCTAACCAGCAGATTTTATTCATAATCACTGCAGAGTTAATAAATGAAATGTTACAAATCCAACCAAAGCCTAATGAAACCCCATTTTCTATTGAAAACCTACTCGATTTGTACTTGAAGCTGGACCTTCCCAAGAGATCTCACATTTTCAAACTTTCATCTGAGAAGAGGCTCATATTCCTACAGACAGTCCTCCATACTCTACCACCATTTTCTCTGAGAGGGCCAAACAGATTGTAACCATGTTGTCTTGTATTCTATGATATACCACTTATGAGCATGTAGATGAGCCTATACATGCTTTCCTCTCTATTTTTTTCCCAAGCAAGCCTCCAGCTACAGTTTTCAAGAAGATAGAGTCCATGATCAATTGATCAGATTGCCAGATGAAAGAGTATTCAAATACTCTTCAGTATTGTTCCATGTGTTCCTATATTTCCAATCAGACAAGTTTCCAGTTAACATCCAACAGCTGGACACTAAGGGCAATGCTAGATCTATTATCTTTTGGACACCCTTAATCCAAAAATATTCCATTGTTTTCAATTACAAGGAGTTCATTGATTCATCTGTTCACCCAGTGGTTAACATGCTAAGTTGTAGCAATCAACCCAGGATCAGTGACGAGATAAAGAAAGTTTTACAATTGTTGAAACATAATAGAATATGAGACTGGTATTGATACCAGAAACATACTGAAATAAGGGTGTATGGATGCCAGCTTACTCCATATAAGCTGCCCAAATATCTCCCCATGAGGATATTTTCATTAGAGTATATCAGGCAGATCATAAACTCAAATGATGTGAATTTTCTATTAGCCAGGAAGAAAACATAGCTTAAAATAAAAAACCAGCTTGATCCTTTTATCCACAATAATAGGGAAGCTGGAGAAGAAGCAGAAAAATGTTTACAGGAAATGAAGTTCAGTAATAGTTTCAAATGGCAATATGATCCTTTAGTTGTCATAAACAAACTAAGAGTCAAATTTAAATTGATCCCTTTTATGCATGAGTCCAGGCCAGAGATTAAAAAGTATGCCAACCAATTAGAGTGGTTCGAAAACACCTTAATAGATATGGAGAAATAGATGGATACTAGTTCCATTCTACATGCTCCGGCCCTACAGGATAGAAATGCAAAAAGGTCTAGGGAAGAAGGTTCTTTCTCAAACAAGGATACAACAGATGACATATTTAAAATTATGTACAAGAAGAAGCCCAAGCTAAATCCTGTAAATGAGCAAGAAGATATAGTTGAGACAGTTGAAATCATTGATACTGACACAGTGGTTAAAGAGAATACAACTCTAATAGTTTCATAGGAAACTCATAAGCCTTCAACCTCCAATAATCAGATTATTTAAAAGAAGCTTAGTATTAAGGTCTCTTCATCAAGCAAACTAGTAGATAAAGAAAAATGTATAAAGGAGAAGTATAAAGAAATCAAGTTGAGAAATGAAGAATTGAAAGCTGAAACCTATGCCCAATATTCCAAGCAGGCTCCTAGTGATCAGAATAGGTTACTTTCAGCTTTTGACCTTAAAATAGGGAAAATGCAGATGACCTTTATGCATCCCACAGTACAACATCCTAAGTCCTTAGCAGATTATAAAAAGACAGAATTTGAAGTTTTGGCCAAGAATGTTCATCCTATAGATCAAATTGAGTTTCATAAGCAAGCAGGAGAAATGATATACTCAACTATGACCAACAAGGCCATGAGTGTGCAAAAACTTCACAATTCTCTAGATAATATCACAGCACAGTTTAAACTAGAGAAAGGATCCTCATAAGCAAAGGATAACATAATTAAATCATTAGAAGAATTGGTTATTGACATTGGATATAATCCAAATGACATCAAGGCAATAGAAAAGCTCATAAAGAAGAAGAATGAAGACATTGCTACATTGAAGAAGCATCTAAAATTTCCTCCTTCTAAACATCCATAGACCAAGGGAGTTTTGGAGAATCAAAGCCAAAAATATGAGATGATGGACCTCATTCTTTAGTTAAATGCTCAATTAAAATAAATGGATAATGAGATGGATAAGTTAGTGCAAGAGAAATAGGCCAACATAGAAGCAAGTACTGGCACTGCTATTCCTATAGTTACTACAACAGTTCCTTCTACTTTGGCAGCTTCAGTGGCCACAACAGCTCCAGTGGCTACAACACTTCTCGCTGCATGAGCAACTACATCAGAAACAAGATCAACAACAACAACAACTCATCCTAGTGATGAAGCAATTAAACTGATCAAAGCCATGGAAGATATGTCCATCCAAACAAATTAAATAAATAGACTTAAAGAACAAATAAAAATTCTAGAGGATGAAAAGAAACTGGCTCAAATCATGCATAAGAATTAAACACAGAAGTCAAACAGATTGATTGAAAGGATACAGAAGTTAGAGAAAGAATTGACACTGAAAGAGCCACTAGCCCAACCAAAACAACTTTTATGAGCCAATATCATTGACTCAGTCAATGATATTTGGCCATCTATATAGGTGATATTTGAGCAAAATGATTTGGTCAAAGAAGCTGATGAGGCAATTCAAAGGGTAAGAGCCGAACTTGGGAATAAACCAGAAGAATTCTCAAGACTAATCCATTTCCTTAACTCAAAGAACAAGTATGAATTGCAGGAGCTTGGAATAGCTGACAGAACTGAGACCATACTAGAAGTAAAGAACGTAATCACCAAGAGGAACCTGATGATACAACTTGAGGAGAAGTGCCAAACAATGGAGCTATCAATAGCCACGTTCATGGTCAAATTTGATGCTTTGAGGCAAAAAGGTTTGCCCAATCCATTGGTGATTAATGATAAGTCGATGGCACATGAAGACTATGATAAGAAATTAGAGAAGTGGAAAAGGAACAAGCCAACAATTCCCCGATGAAAGGGATTCCTACAGCAAAAGTGCTTTATCAATCATTTGAGAACCTCTTTTACCTCTAGCATGAGGTAAAGCATCTCTTCATAAACGAGCCTACTTTTGCAGTCTTGGGTAAATATTAAATTACTAGATGCAGTCTTGGGAAAAGTTGAATGACTTACTATGAAGATGAAAGGAAAAACAGAGCAATCAAAGTAAAACAATAAAGAGTAACAGAGTTTAAAGATGAAAGAGTATCGGTAAAATGCAGAATAAGAGACAGTCAGTGAGAAAGTAAAAAACAATGGAGAGAAAAGTAGCATAATATCAAAGAAAAGCCAACAATAAGCAATAAAAGAGGGATAGGTCCCATCAGTTACATATCTGTCTCTATATTCTTGCGTGAAGATATTTCATTTTCCTTGAATAATTCCTAAATTGATTTTAGGATATTTTGTAATAATTTTTGTATAAATACTTCACAACTCGAAGTATTGAGGGTGGATTGCTGAACATTTCTATAGTTATATGGATCTAAAAACCTGAGGGTTTATTGTAACATTTTCAAGTCAGCAGACTCGACTGAGTAATAAAGGGATTGCATTACAGGATTTATGTGTTGGGCCACTTCAGTGAAGTATCTTTCATTTTTTAAATTGTTATTTTCTTAAGTATTTCACATACATTCATGTTTTCCAATTTGAATGAAATAACTGGAATGTTACTACATAATTGTTTTAAGTACACTCTGTCTTGAGCAGTTATTCATTTTGATGTTTTCTTCTAATATCCAAAGTAGGGAATTCTTCATTTCTCCCTAGTTTCGATTGACCTCTTTCATTTCCCTCATTATCTGATTTGAGGAATCCTTAACTACTCCTTGACCCCGATTGAAAAACCACTTCAAAATCCAGCCTAAAAGGTCTGAATTTACTTAGCTACCTTGCCTTGTGAACATTATTTTTAAAACTTAATTCAGTCCTGTTTTCTTGACATTTGGACTCCATGGCCCAATGGTAAAAAGACACTTATCTATCCATCTATATTAGTGATTCCACGACCAAATCAAAGTCAAAACCCAATCAGGCTTAAATAGCTAGCCTAAAATCAATTTATTCAACAAAGTTAAATTAAAAAGAGAGAGCCCTCTATGAGCATTAGGAAGGCTAGATCCTGATCTCAAAAGTAGGTTTGTGGTTAGCTCTATTATTTCTTTAAACACAACATGACAACCCTAGGGAAATTTTAGAGTGATAATAGGGGGAACTTTATTTTACCTCCACTTTTTTATGAGAGTGTGGAATATTGTTGGCTTATTTGGGCCTGACCTAGGTTTGGAAGAGTTATTTAGCCAAACAAATCCCGTAACTACTCACGCTTTCGGCAATCGCCCGCGGAGCGCGGACTGAGGTCTCACTTGAGGTAGCAGGGAAGGGTGTTGGAACCAGGTTTCCGTACCCTAGGGATGTCCTGGTGTGGTCTAGAGGTTTCGCGCACTAGTTTACAGCTTCGTGTTGCTTGGTGTTTGCACAGATCCGGCTTGATGTTGTATTTCTTTTTGAGTGCGCTATTCTATTAGATGATGTGGTTACCAATTACCAAGGTCTTTAAGCAAACATTTAACCAACACAACTGCTTCACACATTAAACTGAACCCAGATTTACATTCATTCAAACCATAAACAAATTAAATTAAATAGATATTATGATAGTTCAGAAGAAACACAAAATTTCAGAAGAAACTTATCTTTATTTCCACTTTATCCTTAATACATCCAAATTTTCCTTGCGCACTCAGCTGTAGGGGTCCGCACACACAGCTGCAGAATTTCTAGGCCTCTGCGCAGACAGCTGCAGAGCCTCTACCTACTACCCCACCCCTCAACTCAGACTCATAGACGCTTTTCGATTATCTTCTTCAAAAACCCATTACATTTCATATTCCAGATTCACTGTCAAAACTCTACTGCCTCTACCCATAGAGCCTTGCTCTATTTATACCCTTCCTTGGCCTGCGATCCGTGCATGGGCCGACTCTATTTACATTTTTTTACATTATTTTTGGGCGGACTACCCTTTGACTCGACCTATTACAATTCGCGCTTCGCACTTCCGGCAGAGTCTTTATCCTAACTTTACCCAAAATATTCGGCTTCACACCTTCTAACCATTACGAAGGGCTTTCGCTACACAACAGTCCCCCAACACAATCATCGTGACTCATCCCAAGTCACTCGACTAGCGCAGTAATATTCCCGCGTAGGGCAGTTAGCATCCTCTGTGCCTCACTTGTTCCAGCAGTAAATTCTTTTGTCATTCATTGCATCATTTCCACGTGTGCGGTTGTCAACTCAGTCTCGTGCGGTGTTGTCTCAACTGTGGCATACTCGCTTTGCATCTGAGCTATCTTGTGCTCGATGGTGGTCAAAACTACAAATGCCCTGTCCACCACAATTATAACAAATTAATTGTCCGCGGCCCCCTCCGGGTTGCAATCCTCTTCCCCGACCGCATCCTTGAAATCCTCCCCACACTTCAGTCTGCACCCGGTAGGCTGGGGTTCTCTCTAGCATTAAGTCATAACTTCGACACATTCACTCATTGTGTCCCACCGATCGATAAAAGTTGCAATACAACTGTTGTGAGGTCTGGGTATACTTTTGTAATAGGTGGCATTTATCTGTTGCATGCTTCCCTCCCACCTGGAAAATTGCACACTAGAGCGCTGCCGCGGTACTTGGTCCTGCTTATACCTCTACTTTTAGCGGCATCGGGCCTCCTCCCACTAGATAGTTCGCGAAGACTGGACAATGGTCCTTGTCGTGCGCTTGGCTCTTACATTTAATACAACCTACCTCCAAACATCCCTCTGGTCCGGACACTCTTCCTTGCTTCAAGCTTTGCACTTCCAGACTTAGGTCTTGAAGTTGCACGTGGATTTGTTGAACTCCCAACCCTGGGTCTGGTATTGAGGTTGCGTGTAACCTTATTGCTGTCTCTAGTGCCTAGGCTTGGGTTGAGATCTTATGTTGTGACAAAGTCGTCCTCAGATGGGGCGTCAAGGATGCCACAAACCATGCACAATGCTACCCATCTATCAAAGTCATGTTAGCTTCGCGAATAGTACTCTTTAGTCTTTGGTCCAGATCCCACAGAGTTTCGCCAGGAAACATTGCTATCTCCTTGAACCCAATGATCGACTGGGCTTCAGACTTTGGTTGGCCAAATTATTTATTAAGTGCATCCTGGATCGTTGTTATTCGCTCATTCGGATGGTCAATTGAGTATTTTATGTACCATGTCAGCACACAGTCCTATGGTGCACTGACCAGCGTGGCCTTTTTAATGTTTTCATTCATTATGCCTTGCGCATCCCATACCGATTTTATCACAAACCAAAACTGACTTGGCTTTTCATTCCCTACACCCTAAAATGTCGGTAACTTGATTGTGGTCGCCATCCCAGCTTTCAATGGTGGAGGGGGTGGAGGTGGTGTTGGTGTGGATGGACTCGACGCGGGTGAAGCAGGTGGCAGTGTAGACGGAGGTGGTATCAGTGGGAAGTGTTCTTTAATCAATCAGGCCACACTTCTTGGCGAGAACCTAGCAAGATCCTCCTCGCTTTCCCGCGAGATAGAAATCAAAGAGTTGTTCTCTACTTCTCTTGTTCTTCGATAACCCCTTCCGCTCCGCATTACTCCAGACATCAATATACGCGCAGGATCTGTTTTTCACACAACAGCATCTTAATCCAAGTATTCAATGATTTGATGTACCTACCTCGCGGTCCTTGGAGAAATTTCCTTTCTGCTTGGCTATAACTTACGGTTGTATCTATTGTGAACTTAGTGATAACTGCTCCTATGATCTGATCTAACCAGTGGTCTACTGCGCACACAAGTCTATCTTCAGTGGCTTCCAACCTGCGCACCAGTTCCAGAGTCCACACTATCGGCTGGTCTAATCTGCACCTCCCCATGCTATTAGCTAACTTCGCGATCCACTCGTACAATTCTATCGGGAATGTTACGAAGAAGATCTCGTGTATATCCATGAATATATAGTGATCTAACCACTGTTTCTCCGATATCCACAAGTTTCTATTTTCCTGAAGCGCAAACTCGTGAAGCTTCAAATCCCACCAATCTTCAAGCTCTTTCTTCACAGGATTCTAGTGTTCCCACATTAGACACCCCTTAGGCAGATCCCGGTCCCGGAAATGGAACCATTTGTTGGCTTATTTGGGCCTGACCCAGGTTCAGAAGAGTTATTTAGCCAAACAAATCCGACAGCTACCGACCCTCTCGGCAACTGCCCGCGGAGTGCGGATTGAGGTCTCACCCAAGGTAGCAGTGGATGGTGTTGGAACTAGGTTTCTGCACCCTAGGGATGTCTTGGTGTGGTCTGGAGGTTTCGCGCACTAGTTTACAGCTCCGCGCTGCTCGGTGTTTGCACAGATCTGGCTTGATTTTGTCTTTCTTTTTGAGTGTGCTATTCTATTAGATGATGTGGTTACCAATTACCAAGGTCTTTAAGCAAACATTTAATTAACACAACTGCTTTGCACATTGAACTAAACCTAGATTTACATTCATTCAAACCATAAATAGAATAAATTAAACAGATATTATGACAGTTCAGAAAAAACACAAAATTTCAGAAGAAACTTATCTTTATGTCCACTTTATCCTTAATACATCTAGATCCACCCTACGCACTTAGTTGCAGGGGTCCGCGCACACATCTGTGGACTTTCTAGGCCTCTGCGCACACAGCTGCAAAGCCTCTACCTACTACCCCACCCCTCGACTTGGACTCACAGACGCTTTCTGACTATCTTCTTTAAAAACCAATTACATTTCATATTTCAGATTCACTACCAAAACTCTACTGCCTCTACCCATAGAGTCTAGCTCTATTTATACCCTTCCTTGACTTGCGATCCCTACGCGGGCCGACTCTATTTACATTTATTTACAGTATTTTTGGGTGGACTACCCTTTGACTTGACCTATTACAATTCGTGCTTCGGGCTTCCAGCGGAGTCTTTATCCTAACTTTACCCAAAATATCTGGCTTCCCACCCTCTAACCGTTGCGTTGGACTTTTGCTACCCAATAAATATGAATAACCATTTTCTTTTGTTTAATGTGCTCAAGCCATAGTTGCACTTCTTTGGCATGTTTTATGGCTTTTTCAATTGAAATGATGAGAAATATTTAATCAAAGTATCATGCCTCTTATATATAATTCAAGGGAGTTGATTTTTCATTCCAACTAAAAATCTTTGATTATTATTGAAAGCTAGGCTGCCTTTACTGCAAAAGAATGCGAACGCACAAAAAGAAATGTTTAGAAGTTGTTGATTTAGGGGAGAGTGGGAACATGGAAATTGACTAAGAAAATGATGATGAAAAAGAGGGGGAGGATTATCTTCCTGATGAGTGGTATGGTGTTGGGACAGGGTCCTCTAGGATCAATTTTGGGGCAAAATCCAAAGTTTTGGGGCAGAAAGCCCAAGTTTTTGTTATGTAAAGTGTAAAGTCTCCACAAGTTGTGGTCGCAGAGCATGTAGATAGTAAAGTGTCATAATGGGTTTTTCTCTTCTTTTATGTAAGGTGTCAGCTTTAGTAGATCTACCCATCATTCGCAGACCATGGGATTGTATAAAAAGGAGAGTCTTAGAGAGTCTAAGGCAACTCAATTGATGATATTGATGAAGGAAAATGTAATGGGTCAGTAGAAGTGAGGAGCGAAGAGTCTTAGAGTAGAATAGAGGCTCTGTAACTGAGTGTACAGAGGCCTAGAGTAGAGTCCACAGCTAAGTGTGTTGACCCCTACAGCTGAGTGCGCAGGGTAGTCTTCAGTCTGTAAGCACAATTGAAGTATCAATAAAGAGATATTATGGAAATATCTGTGTTTTGTCCATTTACTTTTGTTGTGAATGCATGCAATTATGTTATGATGAATGTTGGGTTTATGATTTAATATTTTATTGATGCACAACTTTACACGATTTGTATTATCATATGAACACAAATACTAATAACTATTTAAACGAAGAATATCTTGTTTCATGTTAGACATATCAAATACTTAAGTTGATTTGGGTAATAACATAATTAGGAGTAATCACGGAGGTGTGGAAGTGGTTGATTCGCTTGCTTAAGGTCCGCGAAAGACAATTGTAGACCTTCACAAAGGTCTAGAGGCTGGTAAGAGGAAGTTATATCGATAAGCCCTAAAGGGCTTATCGATCTACGCAAAGGCAAGTTAACGGTATAAAATGACATTACACTAATCTATGGGTGTGGAAACTTGGTTCCAGCATCCCCCCCAAACTACTTCGGGCGAGACTTCATTCCGCGCTCCACGGATTGATGCCGAAAGGGCTAGTAGTGTAGCGATTTGTTTGGAAAAAATAATTCTAAACCTGGGTGAGGACCCACTAAGGAAAAAGATGGTTCCATTGTCAGGACCAAGATCTTCATAAAGAGATGTGTGATGTTGCATCACTGGAATCCAACAAAAAAAGAAATTTAGGAATGGTTGGATAGAAAGATCCACAAATTCGCAGCACAAGAAAACAAGAATCTACGATTGATGAAAGGACAGTGGTTGGACAGGTATCTATACACAGAGATACACGAAATTTTATTTTTTTCCTTCCCGATCAGATATATGAATGGATCACTAAATTAGTAGACGGACAGGGAAGGTGGAGGCTTGATGGTCTGATCGTGTGGACTCTAGAGCTAGTGCAGAGATTGGAAGGCTCCAAAGATAATATCACACATGCAGTCGATCATTGGCTTGATCATGTCATCGAAGGGTTCATGATAGTGTTCATGGTTGATACATTGGTCATCTACAATGAAGCAGAGCGACGATTCTTCAAGGGACATCGAGTTAAGTATTTAAGATCCTTGAAAACTTGGATTAAAATTCTCTTGTGTGAAAAGTGGGTTATGCAATTACCTTGATGTTTGGAGCTACATGAAGTGGAAAGATATTCATGGATAGAAGGAGAACAAGTGTTGAATATAGCCCATTATTTGAGCCTCCTCTGAGTGATGATGAAGGAGAAGTACAGGCTTCTCCATAGACTGTTGTCTAGTTAACAAGGCAAGGGTTCCTACGAATACTCCATCCGCCCACACCACCTCCATGTTCACCTCCACAGCATACACCTTCACCCACACCACCACCACCTCTACCACCATTCAATATGGAAAATGTAGTGAAGTTTCTCATTTTGAATGGCTTGGGAAATGAGGACCCAAACCAGTTTTGGTTTGTTGCGAAGGTCGTATGGATATCCTAGAACATTACAGATGATCAAATGAAGAAAGAACCGTTGTTTATTGCTTTACATGATCGTGAGCTAACGTAGTACATTAAGTACTGAACTGATAACCCGATAGCTGCATTGGCAGACATTCAGACTGCGTTGAATAAGGAATTCAGTAGGCCCAAGTCTGAAGTGCAATCAATCGTTGGATTTAAGGAAATCATGATGAAGCTGGGTGAGACACCCTGGGAGCTAGATCAGAGATTGAAATGAAAGATCCATGAAGCTAACATGAATGCTACAGATGGGTAGCACTGCGAATGGTTTGTGGCTTCTCTCTTGCCTCATTTAAGGGTTGCTTTATCACAACAAAAGATTGGGACCCAGGCGGAAGCCCTGGAGATTGCGATGAGATTGCATGACACACTGATTCCTGGAGATTGCGATGAGATTGCATGACACACTGATTCAAGATGTTGCTTTGGGAGTTTAGCAGATTCATGTGGAGTTGTAGAATCTTTGCCTAGAATTCCAAAGTCTAGAGAAGGGTAGAGTGGCTCGGCCAGAGGTGTGCAAAGAAGTTTGGTGTTTGAAATGTAAGATTCAGGGGCATGATAAAGATCATTGCCTTGTCTTCACAAATTATGTTATGGGAGGAGGGCTGACACCTTTGAGACTAGAAGCTCAAGTAGGGCCAAGTACAGGGCCCGCACTATGGTGTGCTATCTATCAGGTAGCTGGAAAACATGTGACAAATAATTGTCACTTGTTGCATAAATTTTTACAGACACCGCAACAACATTTCTACAAGTTTTTCAAATCAGTGGGTCACAATGAGCGCAACTGTCATGGCTATGAGTTAATTATGGAAATAACGCTCGCGTATCAAATGCAGATAGAAACTCAGCCTCTAGATCAGGGCGTTGGGAAAGTATGAGGAGGATATCAAGGGCGCAGATGAGGCCAAGGCGGAGGAGGACCTGCAAGAGGTTGGGGAAAAGTTATTTGCTACAATTGTGGAGGGCAAGACACTATGCACGAGAGTGTACGGACCCAACACGCCTATCATGCCGATATTGTACTCAGTTTAACCATGCAACAGAAGACTGCCTTGTATTAATAACTAAGATGTGCAAAAAGGGGACGCAACCTCAACAACCTACCCAGAACGTGTAGATGATGAGGTCTAAACCCCACGAAGAGGACCCTAATGTGAATATTGTGTTGCATAGTGGAATGACAATTGGTGAAGCTAAGGGAAATCATCCTGAAGAAAGCGAATGGGTCTGCAAGGCTCCAAAAAAATAAGTGGGGTTTGATTTAGAGCACATGAAAGAAACCTTCATGGAAGCGAAGAAAAGCTCCACTGAAGCTTATACCTCAGGAAGTCAAGATATGCAATCCAAAGAAATGGACCCATCCATGCTTACTACATTTTTGGAGACTTGTATGAAGCTGTTACGTGATAGCAAAGCTGTAAAAGGATTACAAGAGTTGATAAATAAATGTGTCAATAAAGAAAATGCACTTGAAGGACCACACATGGTCAGGAAAATTGGTAAACATAAGGCAAGAACAGGGTGTGAGATGAGGCTCACCGCGCAAATAGGCGAATATGAAATGGACCAAGTTATTTTGGATCTTCGGTTAGATGTGAATGTTTTTCCTAAACAAACATGGGAGAGAATGGGGAGACCTGCGTTGCAGTGGTCTCCGATTGAATTGAGGATGGTGAATAAGAAAAATATTATCCCAATGGGAAGATTGCAGGGAGTGATAGTAGATATTGAAGGTGCGAGCACGGTGGCTAATTTCTAAGTGATAGAGATTTTCGATGAAAAAAATCCCTACCTTGCGCTCCTTGGGATCGACTGGGCTATTGACATGAATGGAGTGATGAATTTGAAGAAGTGGACAATGTCATTTGAAAGGAAATCGCTCCACGTAGTAGTACCTTGGGACCCTACAGAAGGACTGTGAAGCCTGTGAAGTAGAGGCCATATCACCTTAATCCTAATTACAAGGAAAAGGTTCTCTTGGAGTTGGACAAGATGTTGGTAGTGGGTATTATTGAGCTAGTGCAAGAGTCTGATTGGGTAAGTCCTATGGTAGTTCAGGAAAAGAAGCAAAAGGATGAGATAAGAATTTGCATAGATCTTAGGAAGATGAAAGATGCTTGCATTCATGATCCTTTTCCAACTCGATTCACAAATGAAGTGTTTGATAATGTTGGTGGGAAGTAGGCCTATTCATTCACTGATGGGTTCTTTGGATACCATTAGATAAAGATTGTGTTGGAAGACAGGAGTAAGACTACCTTCGCGACTGAGTGGGGATGCTTTTAGTATAGAGTAATGCCTTTTGGACTTAAGAATGTGTCATTGATCTTCTCGTGTGTAGTCATTGTAGTGTTCAAAGAGTTCATTCACAAATGTTTGGAGGTATACTTTAATGATTGGAAAATGTTTGGATTGGTAAAGCGCCATGTAGGTAGTTTGCGCTTGACGTTGGATATGTGCTAGAGGTATCAGATCATGCTAAACTTGAAGAAGTGTTTATTTTGCATCCATTTCAGAATCTTGTTGGGTCATGTAGTGTGCAAACAAGGATTAATGGTGGACCCTACTAAGATCGTGGTCATAATTAACTTGGAGGCACCAAGGAGTGTTAAACAGTTGCACGCAACACTGGGTCATATTGGATACTATCGAAAGTTCATCAAGAGCTATGCCCAGATTACCATGATGATGGAAAATCTACTAAAGAAGGATGCTACATTCTATTGGAGTGAAGAATGCGAGTGGAGCCTAGATGTGTTAAAGGAGAAAATGTTCAGTACGTCGATCCTAGTGTTCTCGGATTGGAATAAGGAATTTAATGTGTACGTGGATGCGTCATGTATTGCACTGGGAGTAGTACTGACACAGACTGGTGAAGAATAATTGGATCAATCGATAGCCTTTGCAAGCTAGAAGTTGTCGAAGGCTGAAAAGAACTATTCAACGAAGAATCACGAAGGGTTGGCTATGGTGTACGTGCTCCAGAAGTTTAGGCATTACTTTCTAGGTGGATACATTATGATGTACACAGACCATTTTGCAAATAAATACCTGGCCAACAAGCCTGTGTTGGGGGGAAAAATATGCATATGGTTGTTATTGTTTCAAGAGTATGATTTCAAAGTCATTGTGAAGCCAGGGTGATTGAATGCAGGACTAGTTCATCTGTTGTGCATTGAAATAGGAGAGGAGCCTAGTAATTTGGAGGAAGGATTGCCTGACGCGCAACTCTTTGTGGTATGTGTATCAGACAATCATTTCGCAGACATTATCCACTTCCTGACTACAGGAATGGCTCCAGAAGGATACACTAGCCAATAGAAGAAGGAATTGGTGGTGCACATGGAAAACTTTTCTGTTATTGTAGGTCACTTATATAAGATGGGATTAGACGAAATACTGTGACATATGTGCCTGATTTTGAATGAAGAAACATCCTAGCTGAAGCTCATGGAGGAGCTACGGGAGGCCATTATGCAGGAAAATCAACAACGCAGAAGATTTTACACGCTGGGTTGTGGTGGCCAACACTGCATAAGGATTCAAAAGCATATTGTAGGGCATGTGATATGTGTCAGAGAACCGGCAGGCCATCACGGAGGGATGAGTTGCCTTTGAATCCACAGGTATCATTGCAACCATTTGAAAAGTGGGAAATTGATTTTGTAGGACCAATTTAGCCTCCAGGAAAGAAGACGAGTGCGTGGTATATCATCACCACAACTGAGTATTTGAACAGAAGGGTGGAGGCACAACCCGTGAAGTTCCTATTTGAATATGTTCTGACCAGGTTCAGTTACTCGAAGATTTTGATGAGCGATCATGGTATGCAATTCCTTAATGAAATGATCAACATGCTGACAGAAGAATTCCAAGTCTATCCTCAAAAGAGCACCCCATATCATCCTTAGGCCAATGGGATGGTGGAAGCATTTAATAAGATATTGGAGAGTGCGCTGACAAAGGTTTTCAATGCACATAGGAATGATTGGGACATGCGCGGACTAGCTGTGTTATGGGCCTATAGAACTACTTGTAAGAAGCTTATGGGTCAAACACTGTTTAGGCTAGTCTATGGCATAGAGGCTGTTATGCTGATGGAATACATTGTGCCTAGCCTATGCATAGCGAAATTCACAGGAATGGCAGACTATGGAGCCTTAGAAGAGCGGCTTGCGCAGCTGACAGAGTTGGACGAAGATATATTCTTGGCTGGATTTCATCAACAAGTTCAGAAGGAGGGTGAAAAGGCATGGCACGATTAGCACATCAAACTGTGCACCTTCAAGGTAAATGATTTAGTTTTATTATATGAGAGCAAGTTTGATAAGTTTCTAGGAAAATTTCAGATGCATTCGCTGGGGCCATGTTATCAAGGAGATTACCGAAAGTGGAGCAGTTCAACTTGTGAAATTGAATGGAGATCCATTTTCAGGAAAGGTATATGGCAACTGATTCAGGCCATACATCGGGGATTTGTCCCGATGACTACATGATGGTAGCATATTCTAGCACTCCTAGCATCTGCAAGGAGGCACGGGGCTATAAACTACATTACTCGGGTTTTAGAGCTGGGCGATCAAGGGTCTATGTGAAATAGGAGGATGTCACAGTACCACAAGAAGCGTGAAGGGAGCTGCGCTATAAGGGTGAAGACTGTGCAGCGTAGCCAAAAAGTGATTGTTACTATCACTGTTCATGATTTGACTACCAGAAGATGGTTAAGAGGAATGGGCGGTCAACATTTAAGGCATTTAAGGCTGAAATCAAGTGTGAAATATTTGGAAATCTAACGCCAATCTCGCATTTATGGACGTATCTTGGGGGAATGGTCGAATTTGAATTTGAGTTTGCCTATAAATTATAGGTGGTCGTCTAGCAAGAAACACTTTGCATTCTGAGAATTTCTGAGTTGTGTTGTCTGTTGCGTGAGCTCTTTGAGAATTTGCTTGCAAGCCCCGTGTCTTATTAGTGTCCTAAGTCTGATTAGAACCTCATTAACAGCTTCATGTCTGCACAGCTAAGACTGCTAGTACTTAGGGCGTTATCGCCTCTCAGGGAGCTGCCCCTGAGGTCATGAGTATGGAGGTTCCCGCATCAGTGCCTAATGCAACAATGTTGCCTAGGCCAAAGCCTACTACGATGAGAGAGGTCCCTAAGTCGAAGAAGGATAAGCAAAAGAAGATGATGCCAGTGCGCAAGACGAAGGAAACATCCAACTACATAGGCTTAGAGAAAAGAAAATCCAACTGTGCAAGAGAAATGAAAAGTAGTAGATCTGGAGGCCGAGGAGGGCGTGGTAGACATAGATATTGAGGGGGTAGACCATATTTCAAAGCTTTTAGAGTACATCCCTCTACTCTAGGGTAAGGTGAAGGTCTCGACAGACCTAGATGAGGGATCGTTCCTCCTTAACACACCCCTACTACCAGAAAATATAACTTTTGAAGGTTCGCGCTTGGTGCGCATCCAACATCTGAAGCTTGAATATTGGGATTTGGGGGACATCAAGTGGTTCCCCCACCTAGATATTAATACCTTGATGAAGTGAGTTTTCTACAAGGAGTCTGGTGTCACTGTGGTGGAGCTGGTGGAATGGATTTGCGCAGTAAACACGACAGGGTTGTTGATCCTGCTATGGGTGCCTCACTACCAACGCACCCCCATAAATTTGATAGTCATTAATTATTTGTTGTGCCGTGTGCATGACAGGTGCTTTTGGTTGAGTGAGCTGATACCAATCACTGATATGAGGATCCATTGGATCACATTATTACCTCATTCTGGACTGAATCTGGCAAAGGCATTTAGCGGAAAGATTGGCGAGCGCGACCTCGTCGAGAAGATGAAGGACAAGTTCAAACTTGTCAAGAAATTGCACGGGTATTCCATTTCCAGTATTACTGACCCCACGTTGAAGGTGTCCACCCAAATTTTGGTGGGTAAAGTGATGAGAAAGTGTTGCGCGGACTAGGTGCCAACACCAGTGGTTTTTCTAGTGGTCCAGTGTGCGGAGGGTGTACAGTTCGAATGGGCACTCTACCTGTGTGGTGAGTTCCTTGCGAATTGTAGAGAGGTATAGGACCATAGTAATACTTTCCATTATTCATGGCTATTATTATCAATTATGCTAGTCATGTGGGATTTGCTGGAGGATAGCCAATTTCCTCCAATCGAGACTGATTTGCCAAAAGCAGCAAAATTTGCATCTTTATGGGCCACTAAGGATGCTGACCATGTTAGGGAAAAAAAGTGTTTTAGGTGCTGATGGAGGCAAGCATCCGCGCATCCATCAATCGAAAGCCGCAGTTATCACCAACCATCTTTAAGAAGTTATCTAGGTACCCAAAGTTCAAAGCAAACATCCACTCTGTTTACATCCGGGCGCAGAAGGATCTAGATCAGAAGTGGTATGATCTCCCCTACTTGCCTATGGATGATGCCATTATAGAAGTCCTCAAGCGTTGGCTAGCAGATTGGCACACAACATCAGATTTGGCCATCGGGACTAGTAAGTTCACGGAAAAGCAGAAAAAAAAAGTGGTGTGTCTAAAGGTTTAGCAGTTGGCTAGAAAGAAGAAGAGGGAGACTGAGGAGAAGGCCCGGGCATAAGCAAAGTGAACCATAAAGGAACAAGCAGATCAAGAAGAGCGCAGCTCTGACAGAAGTCAGAAATCTCCTTCGCCACAAACAGAGGAAGGAGTATGGTCAGAACAGCGCAGCAGAGATCAGGAGAGCACTCCTTTTTGTGTAAAGTCACATAGGGAACAAGAAAATGAGGGACAACGAAAGAATACCAAAGCCTCCAAGTCGTTGTTTGATCCAATTACCTTGAAAGAAGTTGACATAGACAATATCAATGACAATGTAAGGGACACGATAGCAGAACTATTGGAGCAGTTTGAGCAACAACAGAAGCAAGCAGTGGTCGTTATACAGACAAGTCTGTACGAGCTACAAATCCAAACAACTGAACTACAGGTAGGTGTAGGGAAGAGAAACGTGACATCGACTAGTTTGGCATCGGGGACCACTCAAGCAGTAGATTTGGTTTGATCCTTGGATCTCTAGGCAGTCACGCTGCCTGATGGAGCTCTAAGCATAGAAGAAAATGCTGACAAGGCTACTATCAGCACTTTGAAGAATATTGGTCTGAACTTGGCCGTGCTCCCTAGAGAATTCCTTGACATGCTGCAAGCAGGTGTGATTGCAGAGATTTAGGCCTGAGAGCAGTATGCGTTGAGCATGATCAGTGAGTACAAGGTCAACAATGAACATATGTTCATTGATAATATGACAACGCTAGAAGCATGGAAGAAGGTTCAGGAGCAAAACAAGCATAGTCGTGGTAGCTAAAGCATGCAAAACAATTCCAAAACTGCATATACCAGAAGAAGTGTCATTGGAGGCCAAGATTAGGAATTTTTCTGCAGGTGTGCGCGATGCAAAGACAGAAGTAGCCAAGGTTCAGTTTGAACTGAACCTTAAAATCATAGAGCTTGAGTTGAAGTCACAGCCTTCAACTCCACTAGAGGTTAGAGAACAGTGTGAAGCTGCTGTGAAGGATGCAGTTGTAGTAGTAGATGCCACAATGGCAGATTGCACTGTGCTCTTTGAGCAGTTTATGGAGGTCTTTACGACTCCGTAGGAAGATCCTAACCTACGTAGGTTAAACACAAAAGCCCATGAATTGCAGCAGTAGTATGACGAAGCAAGAGTGATGGCGCGAACCATCGCGATATCACAACGATTGACTAAGCTGCATGAGGCAAAGCAGTTGCTCGAACAGGTGGAGGCAGCGCAATGAAAAGAGGCAGTCCTTAATGCTAGATTGGGGCCTTGGCTGGACGAGGCCTATGTTATCTTTTCCGCCATTGAGGAGAAGCTGGCGAGCCTACAGATGACATAGCAGAAGGTAAAGGAAGATAGCATAGGACCAACAACAAAGTAGCTGGTGGAGTAGATCAAGCAGGTAGCCACGCAGAGTGTGACTGATGTAGCAGTGGCACAAGTCGAACTAGGAGGTCTTTGTAGTAATATCTCTATCCAGAAGAGTGACTCGGGGGTGAGTCACAATATTTGTGTTGGGTTCCTGTTGGGATAGAGTCCCCTAGGGTCAATTTTGGGGCAAAATCCCAAGTTTTGGGACAAAAAGCCCAAGTTTTTGTTATGTAAACTATAGATTCTTTGCAAGTTGTGGTCGTAGAGCGTATAGATAGTAAAGTGTCATAAATGTTTTTCCCCTTCTTTTAGGTAAGTTGTTTCGGCTTTAGTAGATCTACCCATGGTTCGTGGACCATGGGATTGTATAAAAAGGGGAGTCTTAAAGATTTTAAGGCAGTTCAGTTGATGATATTGATGAAGATGAATGTAATGGGTCAGTAGAAGTGAAGAGAAAAGAGTCTTAGAGTAGAAGAGAGGTTTTGTAGCTGAGTGTGTAGAGGCCTAGAGTAGAGTCCGCAGCTAAGTGCATGGAACCCTGTAGCTAAGTGCCCAAGGTAGTCTTGAGTCTGTAAGCAGAACTGAAGTATCAATAAAGAGATATTCTGGAAATATCTGTATTTTTTCCATTTACTTCTGTTATCAATGAATGTGATTATGTTATGATGAATGTTGGGTTTGTGATTTAATACTATATTGATGTGCAATTTTACATGATTAGTATTATCATATGAACACAAATAATAATAAATGTTTACGCGAAGAATATCTTGTTGCATGTTAAAGATATAAAATACTTAAGCTGATCTAGGTAATAATAGAATTAGGAGTAATCACATAGGTGCGTAAGTGGCTGATTCTCCTGCTTAAGGTCCACAAAAGACAGTCGTAGAGCTTCGAAAAGGTGTAGAGGCTGGTAAGTGGAAGTTATATCGATAAGCCCTAAAGGGATTTTCGATCTGCGTGAAGGCAGGTTAAGGGTATAAAATGACATTACACTAATCTTTTGGTGCTAAAACTTTGTCAAGCGTCCCCCCATACTGCTTCGAGTGAGACTTTAGTCCGTGCTCTACAGATTCATGCCGAAAGGGCTAGTAGTGTAGGGATTTGTTTGGGAAAAATAACTCTGAACCTAGTTCAGGACCCACTAAGCAACATATGGTTGTCCAAAAACAAAGTAAAAATAATGATGAAATTTCATTAGATTTTTAAAATTGGTGAAACTACAATCCTCTTGGCACTATAGGATGATGCAGTTACATTTATCAATTATTCTCATGATAATGAATGGGAAAGTCTTATGATTCTCAAAATTGTAAAGACTTTAGAATTTTGGTTAAAAACACATGTTTTTTGTTTTCTAGGTAATTTGAGTCTTGAGATGATTATAATTCCTAACCTATGGTTTTTGTAGCCATAACTCAAGGGATTCTAAGCTATCAAAATTACCTGGGGATCACACCCCTCCTAGGTGACACAACCGTTAGTTAAATACCCTGAAATTTTAATTTTCAAAAAATATTGTGAACTATTATTTAAATTAAGGCAATTGAATATGTGGTAGACATTTTTTGCCACCCATACCTAACAAAAATGAAGGTATAGTTAGCATATTGAAATCAATAAAAAAAAAGAAAAACTTGTTCCAAAATCATAAAGAATGGGAAAAAGGAACAAAAAGGAAGCGATACCAAAAGTATTTAGCTCGAAGATATTTTTTAAGAACGAATTCACAGAATACATTGAATATTTGGTGCATATACATGGAAACTATATGTTGATATAGAATAACATTTTCAATTTTTTTGCATGAAGATTTCTCGATCAGAATGCATGTTTGAAGGCATAAGACTATGTAAGTGAGGCTACTTTGTGCCCGTTGCACTTAAATTAAAAACAAAATTTGGGAAACCTAATTGGGTAATCATATCAATGAGTTTAGTATGAAACATTTCATAATAGGCCCTTGTGCCCCTAAGATAGGAACCAAAATGCATTAATTTCTCAGCTAACTTATTGTTAGGTAAATCAATGAGTTGTTGATATGAGTCTTCAATGGTTGTAGGTGAATCTTCATGTATACTGCTTTTTGAAAAGAAGGAAGTTGTTCCTTAGCTATGATGATACATAATCATATTCAACAAGAAATATCGAAATCAAGCATGGATTCCAAATCTATGGTCAGAATATCTGAGTAGATGTAAACCATATTTATGCATGTAGAGTGGGAAATAGAGTGGGAAATGCCATGTCTAATAACCCTTCTCATTATAATGATTGATGGGATATGAACCAATTTTAGGCTAATCTAATGGGTTAGAAGATGTAGAATATCGTTTTCAATAAATATTGTTATTTGGTCCACTTCCCTCCATTCATTGGGTAAGTGAGTAATAAAAGATAAATGACGAGAGTTCAAAAAATTAGGGCCAAAGCTTTGAACTCCTTCAACATGTCTCTCTATTTCATTGATATCACAATAAAAAGGTTGTAGCTTTCTTTCCGCATCCATTGGTCTTTCTAGGAAAGAAACAATCAATTCAATGTCAATTTCAAAAACCTTGTAATATTCATCCATATGAATTTTGTAAAGTAATGCATCCATCACTCATTGTTTTTTCACATAAAAATCATAATGTTTGGATTGGACGCCACATATCCTCACAATTAGGAATTCAAGTTGGTTAGCTCATTGTGGAAGCTTCTTTGCAATCAAAGAAATATATTGTGGAAAAAATATTTTATGACCACTATATTTATATTTCCTTCCACGAGCATGTGTAACTAGCAATATTGGATTAACCCATGCTATTATAATATCTTCAACTTGGGTAAGAACTCTTAGAACATTAATTTTTTCACTAGGATCCCTATTGTTGAAACGAGAGAAATGGTGGGAGCCTTTTTCACGCTTGCATATTCTACAAATAGGTCTTTCATGCCATCTAACGAATTGTATACTAGGATAACATTCATTTCATACTTGGAACATTTGCAAAATAGAATATTTATCAATCTTGGACTATAATTCTGTATGAACTTAATTAATCTCTCTGCTATATTGAACATAAGTAATTTCATTTTCTGTATGAAGAAGGACCCTCGGTTGACCATGATCTAAAGCACATTGTCCAATGGGATGAGTACTTCGAACATTTGATTCCATAAAATCATGGGATTTCATTCATGTACATCGGTTTCATCCAATTATGTTTTGCTAAAAGGAAAATAGAAATTATAACATTATAATGACATGTCTAGAAAATGAGAAGTTTAATTGTCAAAAAACCAATATTGTTGGCTTGAGGGGGCCTGACCTAGGTTCAGAGTTAATTAGCCAAACAAATCCCTACACTACTAGCCCTTTTCGCATCAGCCCACAGAGCG
The DNA here is from genome assembly GCA_000404065.3 of Pinus taeda. NCBI lineage: Eukaryota > Viridiplantae > Streptophyta > Pinopsida > Pinales > Pinaceae > Pinus > Pinus taeda. The sequence goes on along the minus strand of APFE030276351.1, from coordinate 151,330 downwards.
CAGACTGAAGTCTCACCCGAAGCAGTATGGGGGGATGCTTGAACCAAGTTTCTGCACCCTGAGATGGTTGTGATTTCGTTTGATTCCCTCTATACTTGCCTTTGCGCAAGTTGCTTCGCTATAGGGTTTGCAAGACAAACCCTCTATTCCGACCTTTAATACCTCCATGAAAGGATATGATCGACCTTCGCGCAGCCCCAACTTGCTGCTCAGGTACTTTTGTGCTGCTATGGTAGCGTGTCGTGCAAATTCCCCAATTTCCTCTAACTGACTTGCTTATCTTATCCCAAAATTATAATAAACACATCATAAACAAATAATTGTAAATGCGTTCAGTTATTCACTGTAATTGCATTTATTCATGCATCACATAAGCATAATAAAGGAAATTCATACATAAAATATCCAGATGCATCAACAAAAGAAAGATATAGAAATTGCAGAATATCCTTCTTTATTAATATCTTCCAAGTGTTTACAAACTCTGTCTGCCCTGTGCACACAACTGTAGGGGTCCATGCACTCAGCTGTGGACTTCTACCCTAGGCCTCTGTGCACTTAGCTGGAAAGCCTCTGCCTACGCTACACCCAAGACTTAGACTTCCTGCTTCAAAGCTATGACTCTATCACATGTTGTGTCTCTCAAACAACTTAGAGCTGAGCTCTTTTTATACAATCCCATGGTCCACAGACCATGGGTAGATCTCTTTACTGCTGACTTTTCTTTACAAACTAAGGGTGGACTACCATTTATGACACATAACACCTTCGTGCTCTGTGACCACAAAATATGGAGTCTTTACAATTATATTACAAAATTTTCCTTAAACATGGGCTTTTAGCCCCAAAAATGCCTTAGAGGATCCTGCTCCCAACAGGCCCCCAACACAAACATCATGACTCGCCCTCAAGTCACTCAGTAGGCACTGAGATCTTTGCGCGAAGCCCATCCAGCTGGGCCAGGATGACCACTACCTTGGTCGTGCACTTAGCTACCGCCTACTTTGCATCTTCCACTATCTTATCAGTCATTGCTCCTGCGCTGTCAGCCTAAAGCTTTTGTTGCGTCGCTTGCAGAGTTGCAAGCTTGCCTTCAATATTTCTTGTGACTATGTAAGCTTCCTCCAGCTAGGGCTTTAGTTACGCCTTAAACACTACTTCCTTGTGCAGCGCTACGTCCACATGTTCCTTCAGCTGCTTGGCTTCTTGCAACATTTCTAGCCTTTTTTTCAGTGTGACGGTTCGCGTTGTGCCCTTAACTTCATTGTAGCGTTGTTGTAGCTTGCGTGCTTCCATATCCAAGCTCTATATATTTAGGTCCTCTTGTAATCTTGTCAGGACCTCAATTGATTGCTCAAACAACTTTGTGCAGTCTGCTACTACACTTTCCACCGCCGCTACTACCTTTATGACATAAGTTTCCTATTGTTCCTTTACCTCTGGCAGTGTTGAAGGTTGGGCCCCCAACTATAGCTCTGTAATATGCAAGTTCAACTCTAGCTGAACTCGTGCCATCTCAGTCCGAGTGTCACACACCCCCATGGCCAACTTGCAGACGCAGACCTCGACTGGCTCCTCCTCCGGAATGGCCAATTATGGAACCATTCTGCATGCCTCCTCGATGACCTGCATAATCTTCTTTGTTTGTTTGGTCACCTCGGTCTCAGCGGCGATGGCATCATTTCTCTGTAGGGTCATATGTTCATTGTTGATCCACTGTTCGTTGATCACCTAGTGGGTGCAGTGCTCTCGGTCCCTCAATTATGCAAGTACTCCATCCTACAAGAGGTGGAGTGCTTCGCGTAGAGGCGCTATCAAGTTTATCCCATCTCCCTTCAAGGTACTGACAGTGGACCTGTCAGCCTCATTTTTCATGGTCAGTGTTACATCTGTCAGCACTATCACACTGGAAGCCTTCATGCGCAACATATTGGTAGCCTTTGAAGTGTCGATAGGTAAGCTATTAGACACCGTGCCAGCTTGTGATGCACGGGTCTGCAACTCCTGCAACCCGGTGAGGATGGCCCCTAGGATGATCTGATTTTGTTGCTCAAATTGCTGCAGGGCCTCTACGGTGACATCTCTGACGGTGTCATCGATATCATCTATGTCACCCTCCGTTAATGTGATAGGGTCCATCGAGGTCTTGGTTGCCTTGGATTTCTTTCTGGACCCTCCCTTCTCTAGCTCTCTTGGGTGCTTACTATGGGCGAACGTCTCTTGAGGGTTTGCACTGTGTTATTATGTGTCTTCCTCTTCTGTCTCAGGTGAAGGTGACCTCGCGCCTTTGTGAGAGCCCCACTCTGTAACAGATATCTGCTTACCTGCCTACTTTTCTGCCTATTCCACCTAGGCCTTGTCAGTGGCCTCCTTTTTCCTCTTCTCGACCAGCTGTGCCATCTTCAGCTTGGCCTCTTCCTTCTTCTTCTGCACATCATACATGCTTCCACCCACTCCCAAGTTCATGGTAGTGCGCCACTCTGCAGGCCATAGATCAAAAACTACATCAATGGCATCATCTATGGCCAGATATGTCAAGTCATACCACTCTTATGTGGGGTCCTTCCATGCCTTGATGGAGACTCGATGGAAATTGGCTTTGAACTCGACATAGCTATACAGGTTAGCGTACACCGTGGGCAACAATCATGGCTTCCGATTGATGGCCATCCTGATATTCATCTCCATCAAGATCCAGAAGATATTGTTGTCCCGAACTCGTTGCACATCCTTGGGCACCCATAGCGAAGCATACTTCACTACTTCAGGGAGGTCTGGCATGACCAAAGGGAACTGGTTGACTTCTGGTACCTCCCATGCTACCAACACAATTGACAGCAAGAGCCACGCATAGTGGAACATCTTGCTGAGCTCTTGTGCTCCGCAGAAGTTCACTAGGAACTCTCCGTGAAGGTAGTCTGACCAATTAAACTGGACTCCTTCTGCGCACTGTTGTACGAGCATGACGATAGGTGTCGGCGCCTCATTGGCACAACACTTCCACGTCACCTTTCCTACAAGAATCTACATTTCTACCTTCAAAGCGGGGTCGAAGATGCTGGAGATAGCATACCCGCGCGACTTCTTCACCAGCTTGAATTTCTTCTTCATTGACTCTGCGAGATCATACTCGCCACTCTTGCCGCAAAATATGGTCACCAGATTCTCACCTGTATATGGTAGGCATGTTATTCGGTGAATCAACATATCTGTGATGGGTATTGGCTCCTCCAGCCACAAACACCCATCATGCACCAAGCACATCAGCCACTTGATGACCAAAACTATCACCGGGGTGAGGTTATAGTGCAACACCCAAAGAAGGTTGAGCAACCCTACCTTCTCTACGCCCTTGAGCCACTTTTGAGGTGCATCAGCTGCTCGGTCGCCAGGTGTGAGAAATTTTTGTGGTCTGCCAAGTCCCAGTCTTCAAGCTTCAGTATTGGCACCTGCGCCAAACGCGGATCATCGAAACCAATTTCATCCAGTAATAGAGGGGTTTGCAGGGGAGTCTTACTCTCATCAATGTCCTTTGGGACCTTGGACTTAGGCTTGCGCAGAGGGACATACACCAACAACCGTTTAATAGGGTCCATACCCTATGCTTCAACCTCCTCGACTTCAATTCCCACATCCTCATCGTCCATCGAAATGTTTTTGATATCCTTCTCCTCTGCTTCTAGGTTTATAGCCTTGCCTTTCTTCTCTGTAGTGGGCTTTGGTGGGTTTCTCCTTGGCGATGCGCGCACTGGTATGCCAGGCTACTTGCCCTTCTTGTCCTTCACAGTCTCTTTGGTTGGGGTTGGCTTCAGTCTCAGTGTTCTTGGCGATTTAGGGACCTCTACAAATGCTTGGGCTATGTCGGGAGTAGCTACTTCGGGAGTAGCCACTTCTGCCAATTTTTCCATTTCTTGTGCGAGCTCTTCTACTATTTGCTCTGTATTGATAATTTATCGGGATGCTGACATAACACTCTCTAATAGTGCTCGCGACATCTTGGGTAAGTTCGCAAATGTAGGAGTCTATTTGAAAGCCTCGAAGAACTCTCGGTCCATATGTGTCTGAGAGATCAACAACTGAATACTTAAAATGCCAAGTGTTTCTTGCTGGACAACCATTTGTAATTTATAAGGAATTTTGAATTCAAATCTGATCGTTTCCCCCAAAATAGGTTCATTAATGCTAGATTGGCAGCAAATTTCCCAGGATCTAATCCATAAATTTCGCCTTAAATGTTGATCACCCACTCCATATGACCTCACTTCTGTTGTCTTTTCATGAATAGCGACTGTAATGGTCTCTTTCTAGCCGACCTGTGTAATTTATCCCTAGGTAGCGTAGCTCCCTTCGCATTGCCGTAGACCCAGTGACACTTTCTTGTTTCACACCATCTTCAAATCGCGCAACTCCCCAACCTAGGCAGTGTAGTTTATAGTCCCATGCCTCCTTTCAGTTGCTTGCAGCACTAAGATTGTGTCAGCTTCATCTAGTCTCATGGCTAGACAACCGGTGTATGGCTTCAAGTGATTGCCATTCACCTTTACTGGGAAGTGTTCTCCATTTAATTTGACCAGTTGTACGACTCCTCCATTGGTAATTTCCTTAATGACATAGGGCCGTAACCAGTGCATTCGGAATTTTCCTAGAAATTTATCAAACTTACTATCATATAGCAAAACCAGGTCATTTACCTTAAAGGTGTGCAACTTAATATGTCAATCATGCCATGCCTTTTCACGTTTCTTTTGGACCTATTGGTGAAAGCCAGCTAGAAATGTTTCTTCCTCTAGTTCATCCAGCTATGCAAGCCTCTCTTCTAGGGCTCCACGATCCATCATACCTGTGAGCACTGCTATGCATAGACTAGGCACAATATACTCCATAGGCATTACCGCTTCAACCCCATAGACGAGCCTAAAGGGGGTTTGTCCAGTTAACTTCTTGCATGTCGTTCGATAAACCCATAGTACAGCAAGAATGCATAGGTCCCAATCACTTCCCTAAGCATTGCAAACCTTGGTCAGCATGTTTTCAAGTACTTTGTTGAATGCCTCCACTATCCCCTTAGCCTGTGGGTGATAAGGTGTGCTCTTTTGGCGGTATACCTGAAATTCCTCCATTAGCACGCTGATCGTCTTATTCAAGAAGAGCGTACCGCGATCTCTCATCAAAATCCTTGGACATCCAAATCTCGTCAATGCATGCTCAAAGCGGAATTTTGCAGCAGTCTCGCTTGTGCAATCCTTCATAGGCTGTGCCTCCGCCCAACGAGTCAAATAATTCGTCGCGGTGATAATGTACCTTGCTCCTGGCTTTCCTTGTGGTTGAATGGGTCCTACAAAATCTATCGCCCACTTTTCCAAGGCTTGCAACGTCATCTGAGGGTTCAAAGGCATCTCATCCCTCTGTAATGGCCTACTAGTCCTTCGAAACACATCACACACCTTGCAATATGCTTTTGAGTCCTGATGGAGGGTTGGCCACCACAACCCTATGCATAGAATCTTCTATGTAGTTTCTCTTCCTGCATAATGTCCTCCCGTAGCACCCCCATGAGCATCCATGAGGATGTTTCTTCTTTCAAACTCAGGTACATACCATCACAATATCAAATCACTCCCCATCATATACAGATACCCAACAATGATAGATAAATCTGTCGCGTGCACCACTAATTCCTTCTTTTATTGGAAAGTGTATCCTTTTGGAGCAGTTCCTCTTGTTAGGAAGTGTATTATATCCTCGAAATGACCATATGCGATGCTCACTACAAATAGTTGCGTGTCAGGTAATCCCTCCTCCAAATTAGTGGGCTCTTCCCCTATTTCGATACACAACAGATGGTCTGGTCACACATTTAGTCATCCAGGCTTCACAACCACTTCAAAATCATACTCCTGGAACAATAAGAGCCACCTGCAGATTCTCCCCCTCAACATAGGCTTATTGACTAGGTACTTCAGTGTGGAGTGATCCCTATACATCTTAAAATGGCCTCCCAGCAAGTAGTGCCTATACTTCTGGAATGAATACACCATAGCTAGCCCTTCGTGCTCAGTGGTGGAATAGTTCTTCGCCACTTTGGATAATCTTCGGCTTGCGAACATGATAGGATGGTCAAAGCATTCTCTACCATCCTGTGTCAATATTGCTCCCATCACTATACATGACACATCAACGTGTACATGTAACTCCTTCTTCCAATCTAGGAAGACTAGAATCGGTGCGGTGACCCTCTTTTCTTTTAATATATCCAGGCTCTTCTTATAGTCATTGTTCCAGCAGAATGCGACATCCTTCTTCAACAATTTCTCCATAGGCGTAGTGATCTGGGCATAGCCTTTGGTAAACTTTTTGTAATGTCCCATATGTCCCAAAGTAGTTCACATCTACTTCACACTCCTTGGCGCTTCCAAGTTCAATATCACCGCTATATTTGCGGGATCTACCATCAATACATGTCTGCAAACCACATGCCCCAACAAGTTCCCAAAAGGAACACAAAACAGACACTTCTTGAGATTGAGCATGATCTGGTATCTCTGACAGGTATCCAGCATCAGGTTTAAGCTTCCTACATGGCGTTTTACCAGCCCAAACACAGTCCAGTCATCAAAATATACCTCTAGGAACTTATGAATAAATTACTTGAATGCAGCAACAACTACGAGCAAGAAGATCGCAGGCGCATTCTTCAATCCAAACGACATTACAGTGTACTGAAAGTAACCCCACTCATTCATGAAGGTTGTCTTTCTCCTATCCTCCGATGCGATTTTGATCTAGTGGTATGAGAACCCATCGGTGAAGGAATATGCTTCCTGGCCACCTACATTGTCCAAAACTTCATCAGTGAACGGAGTCAGGAAAGGATCATCTACATAAGCGTCATTATGCTTTCTGAGATCCACGCATATTCTTATTTCATCCTTTTGCTTCTTCTCTTGTACCACCATTGGGCTTACCCAGTCAGATTCTTCCACAGGCTCAATGATGCCTGCTGCGAGCATCTTGTCTAGCACTAAGCAGACCTTCTCCTTATATTTCGAATTGAGATGGTAAGGCCTTTGCTTAATGTAGTCTTCATCATTCCTAGGTGCCCAATTATCCCCTTCATATCCATAAACTTGGTAGGGAATAAATCCTAGTATTCACAGAGCAATTCTGCGACCTTATCCACCGTCATGTCATCCCAGTAGTCTCTAATCTTCACGAATTTGGGTTCTACCTCCATACCAATGTTTACCTATTTTGTTTTCTATGGCGTGGTTATATTAGGGTTCTCAATCTGTGGTTCTTTAACCTCATAGTTACCTTCTATTTCTGGAATGTTAATCTTCCATGGATCCTCATCTTCTTCTTCAGTGGTCACGTTATAGCATTTCAGCATGTGACTTAGCTGAGTAGCCCACTTAGGCTGAACCAGGTCCAAAGGATCCTATGGTATCCAAAATATAGTTGCTTTCACTTCTTGTAGTGCCTCATCAATACAGTCAAACCCATCTTCAAAACTGAACGTCATCACAAAGCCTCTCGCACAACATCCCATTCACCTGTACCATGGCAGAGCTCAGTCTCTACGTACCAATTCATCGGGACAACATCCAGGGTATGACAGAACAAGTGCACTCACTCAAGTTGGGGCTTTTCTCCATAAGCCTGGGTCGATTTGGCCAAATGCATGCGTGGATCATCTTTCCCATCATACTTGTCTGTCATTCGCATCTTAGGCTTCCAAAATCCTGTTCCCATCATCCTCCTACATTTGCGCCAATCATCGAAGCTTCCCTTATGCATACCCCACCATCTTGCAGGCATAGCGTGCAGTGCCCAGTCCAATGCTTGGAAGCACTACTTCTCTGTTACCTCCCATTCAAATGCATCCAAAATGATATCTACCTCATTCATGCCATCATAAGTAGGTAGATTTCTTACCTCTGAGGACACACAATGCGGCGATCGGGTCATCATATTGTAGTTCAGCGTAATCACTTCGTGTAACTGATTCTGCCAATGTTCTAACTCTTCATCGGAGTCTGAAGTGCAGGAACTCTCGTGATTCCATGTAATTCGTCCATCCATGGTGGGATTCACCCAATCTTAATCTCGCGTTGTTATCTTATATATACAATCCAGATCATCATCACTCTCATAATCGCAGACTGGTTCAGTATAGCGCAACCTTTTAGCCAAATCTACAGGTACTATTACGCGCAACGATTTCTTCTCAAATATCATCTTTCACTTCTTTAGGTTGATTACCCCGTCCATATCAGTAGCCCAGTCAATTCCTAGGAGCATAGGATAGGGATTGTTATCATCCATTATTTCTATTACTTCAAAGTCAGCCAACACGCTCACACCTTCAATATTCACAGTCACCCCCTGCAGCTATCGCATGGGGATGATCTTCTATTGATTCGCCATCCATAGCTGAATCGGAGACCATTGCAGCGCGAGTCTCCCCATCCGTTCCCAAGTCTGCTTTCGCAAGACATTCGCATCTGACCCTAGGTCCAAAATAACCTGATCCATTTCATACTCTCCTATCTACGCAGTCATTCTCATCTCCCATCCTATCCTTATTTTATGCTTGCCATTCTTTTGTACTATGCGTGGCTCACCCAGCGTGGTTCCAGTGCATCTATTGATGAGCTCTTGTAACTCTTTCACAGCCTTACTATCGCGTAGTAACTTCATATAGGTCTCCAGGAAAGTTGTGAGCATAGCGGGGTCCATCTCTGGATCAGAATTATGCTTGCTTCATAAGGTGGACACCTCAACGAAGCTCTTCTTAGCTTCCATGAAGGTTTCACGCACGCACTCAAAATTGAACTCAGCCTCCTTCGCCAAAGCTTTGTGGACCCATGTATTGTCTTCTTGCTATTTTCCCTTATCATCGCCTGTCGTGATTCCACTTTTGAGAACTATATTTACGTTGGATCCTATTCACATAGCTCAGACCTCATCATCTATAGTTTCTGATTCGGCAGAGGTGGTAGCGCCCCTTTGTCACATATCCTAGTTATCAGCGTAGGACAATCTTTCATTTCGTGATCAAACAACGTGCAATACTTGCAAGACACACGTGTTGGGTCTGTGAAATCACGGGCATAGTGTCCTAGTCCTCTGCAATTGTAGTAAATCAACTCTCCTTGACCTCTACCAGGTCCTCCTCTGCCTTAGCCTCATCCGCATCCCTGAAATCCTGTCCTCGCCATCCCTGTGCTCTAGTGAGGGGGGCACGTTTCAGCCTGAACCCTATAAGCGAGATTTTTATCCATCATTAATTCATAACTCCTGTAATTACACTCATCATGCCCTACTAATCTATAAAAGCTGTAGAATAGTTGTTGCAGTGTTTGTACATACTTTTGCAGCAAATGACAGTTATCTGTGGCATGTTTTCCTACTACCTGATAGATAGCGCACCATAATGCAGGCCCTGTGCTCGATCTTACTTGAGCCTCTAGCCTCAAAGGCATTGGTCCTCCTCTTGTAATGTAGTTCACAAATACTGGGAAATGGTCCTTGTCATGCCCCTGACTCTTTCATTTCAAGCACCATACCTCCTCTTGCACCTCTGGTCGAATCGTCCTGTCCTGCTTCACACTCTACATCTCAAGGCATAGATTCTTCACTTGCGCATGGATCTGCTGAACCCCTAGATTTGGATCTTGCATCGGAGTTTCATGTAGTCTCATGGCAATATCCAAGGCCTCTGTCTAAGTTGTTATCTTCTGCTGTGACAATGCGACCCTTAAGTGTGGCAGCAGTGAAGCCACAAACCACTCGTGATGTTGTCCATCTGTCAAATTCATGTTGGCTTTGCGGATTGTACATTTCAACCTTTGATCTAGTTCCCAAGGCATCTCGCCTGGTTGCATCACAATCTCCTTGAATCCCACAATCGACTGCGCCTTAGATTTAGGCCTACTGAACTCTCTATTCAATGTTGTCTGGATGCCTGCCACTCCAGCATATGGGTTATAATTAGAGTACTTGATATACCAGGTTAGTGCATGATCTTGCAGAGCACTAACCAGTGTTGCTTTCTTTATATGATCATCTGTAACACCTTGAGCTTCCCATACAACTTTAACAATGAACTAGAATTGGTCCGGGTCCTCATTCGCCAAGCCTTTGAATAAAGGAAACTTTACTAAATTTGCCATACTGAATCGCGGTGGAGGTGGAGGTGGTATGGGTGAAGTTGGAGGTGATGTTGGTGAAGTTGGAGGTGGTGTGGGAAGAGGTGGTATTCATGGGAATCCTTGTCTCATTAATTGTATAGCACTTCGCGGAGAAACCTTCACTAACCCTTACTCATCACCTCGCGAAGGTGAAATCAATGGGATATATTTAGGGCCCTTGTTCCCTTCGTTCCTGTAAGTTTTTCTGCTTCGCATAGTTCCAAACATTAAGGTAGCTGCATAACCTGTTTTTCGCACCATAGCATTTTAATCCAGGTATTCAAAGATTTTACATACTTACCTCGCGGTCATTTGAAACAACGTCGCTCCGCCTTGTTGTAGCTGACTGAGGTGTCGACCGCAAATTGAGTCACAAATCCTCCTATAACATGATCGAGCCAATGATCAATAGCACGGGTGATCTTGTCCTCATATGTCTCCAATTTTTGTATTAGCTCTGGGGTCCAAACAATAGGACCATCAAGTTTCCACCTTCCTTGGCTATCTGCTAGCTTCACAATCCACTCATATAGCTCAACTGGGAAGTAGCAGAAAAAGATCTCATGGATCTCTGTATATAGGTATCTATCCAACCACTGTTCCTATGTCATTTGCGGGTTTCTGTTCTCCTATGCCGCGAACTCGTGGATCTTCCTATCCAACCATTATTCGATCTCTTTCTTAGTTGGACTCCAATGATACGACATCACACATATCTTATGCATATTTCGGTCCCGACAATGGAACCATTTGTTGGCTTGAGGGGGCCTGACCCAGGTTCAACATTAATTAGCCAAAAAAATCCCTACACTACCAGCCCTTTCGGCATCAGCCTGCCGAGCGCAGACTGAAGTCTCACTCGAAGAAGTATGGGGGGATGCTAGAACCAAGTTTCCGTACCCTGAGATGGTTGTGATGTCATTTGATTCCCTTTATCCCTACCTTCGTGCAAGTTGCTTCGCTCTAGGGTTTGCAAGACAAATCCTCTATTTCGACCTTTAATACCTTCGTGAAAAGATACGATCAACCTTTGTGCAACCCCAACCCACTGCTCAAGTACTTTCATGCTGCTATGGCAGCGTGTCATGCGAATTCCCCAATTTCCTCTAAGTGACTTGCTTACCTTATCCCACAATTATAGTTAACACTGCGTAAATAGATAATCATAAATGCATTCAATTATTCCATGTAATTGCATTTATTTGCACATCACATAAGCATAAAAAATGAAATTCATATATAAAATATCCTGATGCATCAACAGAACAAAGATACAGAAATTGCAGAATATCTTTCTTTATTAATATCTTCCAAGTGTTTACAAAACTTTGTCCACCCTGTGCACAAAACTATAGGGGTTTGCGCACTTAGCTGTGGACTTCTACCCTAGGCCTCTGCGCACTCAGCTACAGAGCCTCTACCTACACTACACCTAAGACTTAGACTTCTTGCTTCAAAGATATGACTCTATTACATGTTGTGTCTATCAAATTACTTAGATCTTAGCTCTTTTTATACAATCCCATTGTCCACAGACCATGGGTAGATCTCTTTATCGCCAACTTTTCTTTACAAATTAAGGGCAGACTACCCTTTATGACACATAACACCTTCACGCTCCGTGACCAAAAAATGCGGAGTCTTTACAATTATATTACAAAATTTTCCTTAAACATGGGATTTTAGCCCCAAAACTGCCCTTGGGGGATCCTGCTCCCAACAAATACATTAAAAACATAAAAATTTACATTTTCTTACAAGTTAGATGGTCCAAGTCCGACTATAGGAAGGGATAAATGTTCTATTGCTTATGAATTTATGTCTTGAGCAATATTCATTTGAGTATTATTCTACACAAAAGGAGAAAATAAAATAATGATGAAACAATAAATACAATACATCAAAATGTACAATGCTGATGAAAATAAATTTATTAGAATAATTTGTGTTGTTCCAAGAGAGTAATTATGCACATATTTTGTAGTGCCAATAATATTCTCTGTAGAGTGTCACTGAGGAATGCTAGATTCCACATTGGAAACTAAATATTGTAAATTATAAACCATTTGGGCAAGCATATTACTATCTGCAAAAAAATCCAATGCTACTAATTATTCAATACCATTATTGTGCAAGGCCCCCATAGTTTCTTCTCTTCCATCATTTGTAAAATATTGATGGTTCTCACTTCTATGTAGGGTCTCTTTGTATACACAATGTTTCCAAATGAGACTGTTTTGAGGAAATTTTGGCACACTAACGTTTTTGGAGATGCAGAATATCAAGGGGCAGGAACATTCATAAGAAATTTTCTTCGCATTATATCAACCAAGATTTGATATTTTTTATTAAATAATCCATGATTATGAACATCTATTTAATATCTCCTTCTCTAATATGTAATTATTCTTTGCTCATTTATTTCTTCTCTATTTCATCCATACCATTTCCTTTGATATTCATTTTCCCTCTCCTGTGAAGTATTAGAACACGTTATTTTCAAATTACAGTTTCTTGTTTCTTAAATTGACATATCTACAAAAGATTTAAACACTATTAAAAATTTAAATTTTATTTCTTAAAAAGCTTTAATGCTTTATGTAAATAATTGTGTTTAACATATAATGCAGCGCATCACTTCATTCAAAAATTATATATATATGTTTACATCAGTTCATTTAATTACTTTAGTTGTTCACAATGGAATAAAATTTGAACACATCATAATAGATAATCAAACATGAAATGCATTATTACATTATGAAGTAGTATAAGAATACAATAAATGTCCAACAAACTTATCACAAATTGACATGACTATCTTTTTTAGTGTACATTCCAAATATAACACTGATCTTTATAATGTCTAGAAAAAAATGAAACAAAAACATGTTTGAGAATGTCTGAGATTTTCAAGCCTTAAAGGTCAAGGCATGATACCCATAGGCAGTGGTGGTATGGAAACAATAGAAACTTTATTTGGAATAAGTGTGAAAACATTTTCCTTAAAGGTCAAGGCATGATATCCACATACAGTGGTGGTATGTTAGAAATAGAATTTGTATTTGGAATAAGTGCAAAAACATTTCCACTTTCAATGAGAACATTGCAATGTTCAAGTGATGCCACATAGAACCATGATTTCTCTAAGATGGATACGTTATCAACAACTTTCGGTGCACAAAATCCAATCAGCAAATTATATATCTTGAATGACACTTTGACATAATTGAACATAAGAAATTTTCCTTGAATTGTATGAAGAGGGAGGTAGGGAAAGAATTGATTATTCATACTTATAGAAATAGAATCCAATACCCTCCATCTGATGCCCCAATCATCTTCAAAACATTCCAATATACATTCAATACAAGGTTGAACAAATTGAAAATTATCAACCTCGTTAGTTGACCAAAGAGAGGTAGAACCATTATTGATGACACAAACCTACTCGTTCTTACATAATGTCAGTGACATGCATCGTATGTTAGTGATAGAGACAAATAAAAAACCCAACAGATTCCTTGTAAAATCCAACCAATAGATAGTGTACCCGTATGTAGGGTAATCTTCATAATCCTAGTCTAAATACAACCAATAAATTATTCCATTGTATAATATCACCTCCTTAGGGGGTGTTATGCCACCTTAAAGAAGTTCTTTCCTCTTCCACACAATATTGATGCTACTACATACTAAAAAAATTTATTGCATGTTTTCGTATATTTGCCTTAGCACAAGCCAATCATATTTTCATGAACCAAATTTTTCTAAGAGAGAAAAGAATATTCACTCTCCAAGAGAAAGAGATTAATATTTTTGAAGGTATTTGTAAAAGGGTTCACTACAAAATAATTCTTTGCATGGGAAAATGTTGGAGGCGCAAAGAACACAATCATTGATCCAGTTGTACATTGAATTATGTATCTAGAATGAATAAAAGGAAAAAAAAAGGAACATATGCACGCTTTATCATTATGGTGGGATCCACCAACGAAACTATGGTTAGTGTGAACTTGTAGAGAAATAAATCCAAATTCGCTCATGATGCAACGATTGCAAGGAGACAAGTGATGGGCCTCTAAATTATACATAAATTAAGGCCCATGCCTCTAATTTAAAACATAAATTAAGGCCTATGCCCATCCTTCAGCAAATTAAACCTCTCTTTTTGCATTAGATAATTTATTTTTAACTTTAATATATTCATTATGAAGGTTTATGAATAATTGAATATTTGTGCCTAATATTATTTATTTTTGTGGAATATTATGAGAATATTGGGCATATTATGAAGAATTGGAGGAGGAGATAATTTAGGGACTTGTTCCCTACTACTAGAGGATCAATAATAAATAATAAGTCAACAAGGTAATATGGAATTATGGCACAAATTATGGAACTCCAATGATTGAGAAAATCTAGGAATGTGTTCCACTAATCAAGGGAGCAGATACACTAATCAAGGGATTTCGGTGGGGAAAGATTCATTCATTCATGGGTAATGATTCTTAATCATTTTTATTAAGTACCAAGTCGAATTTGCCTCTAGGAAATGACTAAGAAAATCTAGGAATGCTTTCCCTGCCATTTAATGCCAATTCCTAGTATTGGGGACTAGATCCACTAATCAAGGGATTTTGGTAGGGAACTATTCCTCCATTCATGGAGAAGGATTCCTAATCATTTTTTATAAGTACCAAGTCAAATTTTCCTTTAGGAGGAGATTTTAATTAGTGTTATTGTGGAGAGAGCTTGTATTCTTGCAGCTCCATTGTATTTTCTTGCAGGGATGTAATTCTATTGATGCAAATAATGAAGATTGGTGTCATTTTCAGCTTCTAAATCTTGTTATCCTCCATAGGTCTCTGGGTTTCCTTGGGCTTGGATATCACAAGAACCTTATAGCCCTTTTGTATCATTTTCTTTCCTTCTTTTCATTGCTTATTCACATGCATTTCTAGTTTTTTTTTTCTTTCTATTTCTGCATTTAGTATTAATGATTTCTTGCTGTCGGATTGAGTTAAATGGTTGATGTGATTTCTTTTGCAGGATCACAATAATTATTTAATCCTTGGAAAATCTTCTTAAGCTCATAATAATCATTGAGTTTCTTGGATTAATCTTCTCATTCCCAAATCTAGATTGCTAGACCTTCTTTTTAACAAAGAACAATAAATTTATATTATTTTTTAGAGCATGCTAATGAGCTTCAATCGAATCGATTCCACTTGAATTAGATCACAAAAACAATATAGTTCATAATGAAAATCACCCCATTTCATTTTCACTTGATTTGGTTATGAATTTTTTAGATTTACTAGCTCACTAGTTCTCGAATTTCTAGATTTTCGACTAGTAAAGTTTTTTATTTTTTTACAATGGGTTAACATAGGTATTTTTGAGTGATTCTACTTACAATAGGGACCTAAAAAATCTTAGTTAATAAAAATTGTCCCATCCACTTCGGATTTGATTTTATTGGTCATTAAACCCTCGCCAATTTCATCATTTCACAAGGAAACTTCTCCAAGCTTTTTGAGGAAATCCATCCATCTTCCAACTTTGGTTTTGAGTTTTGAGTGATCCTACACATTTTATCACTCCATCCCACCCATATACCACCTTTCGTAGGCCTCCCATCACCTCCAAAACCTCACATTTTTCTCTCGGTTGTATCCTGTAGGTTCACTGTAATTCCTACATGATCATCATGTAGGTTTCTAGTACTTGTAAACATTATAATAATTTGACTTAACCCACAAAAATGTGTGTTATGTGTTGGATGTAGGTTTTCCTGAAATGGCCCATTTTGAGGCTGAATTGAGTGAAAACCTCTAGGAAGTCACCAAAATCCTCACAAGGGTCTCCCACACCATCCAACCATCTCCTAACCCTTCCATCCAACCTCCAACATCCTTAATTCACCTGCCACATCACCAAAGGTAATTAGTTTGTATACTTGATTTTGCATGAAAAAACAAAAAGACAAAAACAGATTTATTTTAGTCCCTTTACTTGCACATTAGTGATGTTTGATTCTTCTTACTTCCATGCTTAGATAGTAGCATTTGGTTCATGACAATTTAGCATTATTGCAAAGCATAGTTTCTTGGCAGTTAATTAGGAAATGGTGTGATTTAGCATTGAATTTCTGTATCTTTCCTTGTACTTTCTTTCTTGCAATAGGTTAAGGTTCCATTTAGAACATTTCATTTTCTACAATTACTTTAGGATTTGACTTCAGCAGATGCACTCCATTACATCATGATAGCAAGGGATGGACACATTGTATGTGCCACAAATAGTGCCAACACTTCTTAATTTTGTACTAACCCCAGGTTGATAATTAATGTCGATAGCCTTAGGAGTTGTAGTATTCTTGTTGCAATACCGAGGCTCATCAATTTTTGGTGCCATTGCCCGGGAGGTGTCAAAGTATGCATTGTTTTCTTCCCTAGTTGTTTCATTTCTTTTTACTTTTTGCAAAAACAAAAATTATTTTCATTAGGCATATTTAATTTCAAAAGTAGAAAATTGCATTGCATTATAGTTTTCATTCAATCATAAAAAAAAAAAGCAAAAACAAAAAATTCTCCAACACCAACCCACCCCCCCATTTGATCACATGGTGCAGTAAGAGCCATATCACCATCAACTTTTGCAAGTAGAAGAAGAAGATGGAAAAGAATGTAGAAGAAATGGATGGAGATGATGACAATGAGGAAGATCCTCTTGGATTTCCCATTCCAGATACCAATGGTAGTGTGCACATGAAGAACATCCCTCCATCTTTTCTTCCAAAATTTTATGGTCTAAGGTGAGAGGATATGGAAACCTTTCTCTTTGAATTTGAAATTGTTTGTACATCTTATGGTTACTTATCAAAAACTCAAAAATTGAGATTGTTTCTGGCAACTTTGAAGGATAGAGCTCTTAAATGGTTCATGAGTTTAGTGACTAATTCAATAAGATCATGGAATGATATGCAAAATATATTACTAGAAAAATATAAAGATCATGATCTTAAAGAAGAAATATTTAGAATGAATCAAAGAGAAGATGAGAACCTTGAGGATCTAATGGAGAGGTTCATGTACAATGTTAAGAGAGAAAAACTACATCATTTAGGATCTGACACACTAAAAACCCTCTTATTTAGAAAAATTAGGGATGATTGCATTGATATCCTTAATCTCATGAGTAGAGGTGATGGATATCAATTGTCATTTGAGGAAATTTGTGAAACATGTAAACACATATCAAGAGGAAAAGGAAGAGTAGGAAAATCAACATCAAGATCCGTAAGTCAAGCTAAACTTGGAAATTTGTTTGAAAATTTTAAAACAAAAATTCTTAGCAATCTAACAAAACAAGTAGAAATGTTAAGAATGCAAGATGAAGGAAAAGAAGATGTTGATATTTGTGTTGCAGAATCATAGTATTCTAAACATTGTCCATCATTACCAAGGTTGAAGAAAGTTCACCAAGAGAACAATGGAGAAAGTCAGTTGCCAATGCAGCAATGTTATGTAGCTCCAAGAGGACCATGGCAGCCTATTCAGCCTGATATGATGTAAGAGCCTAATTCACAATTTCAAGCTTATGCACATCCACCTCAAAGTAATTGGAACACACTCTTTCCTTGGCAACATTAACCATCTCAACCCCAAAACCAATCTTGGCAACAAGGTTGGCAAGGAACTTATGGGAGCCATCCACAATATCCTCAATATTTTCCTCAATATCCTCCATACCCAACTCCATGTTATCCCTACCATTCATCTCCACAACAACCACAACCCCAACCACATCCATCTCAAATATCCACTCCCACTCAACTACCTGTACCACCATTTCCAAACCCACACATTGAAGTAGCTCAGCCCACTTACAATGCTGAGGTACAACATTTCCAAACATCTCCTCTTGAGATCAATGGTATTCACCATAGCTCAGGAAGAGTATTGCAAAAAATAGATAATCTTGATATTATTGAAGGACCACATCCAGAAGAAGAAGATTCAAATGAGAATACCAAAGGATCATGGGCTGCATTTGATGAAGAGAAGATAACAAAATCAGATATTGAGAAAGCTCCCTCATGGTTACCATCAAATCCTCCATGTGGTCAAGAGAACAATCAACAAAAAGAGTAAGATTTGAAGGTCATGGAAGAAGAAGACATCCAAGATGATCCAAATCAGCAAGTGGACCAGGGGCATCACAACTATATTGAAATATGGTTCTAGACAGTCACTAAGTTGCAACAATGCCCTATTCTTCAAATGTGCTTGATATCATCAAAGTCAAATCATTTTATCTCTCAAATCTAGGTACATGTCAAAGCATACACTTCAAGCCTCCACATCATTTTGTTTGTCATCCTGATGTGAACATGGCTCAATAGGAAGTATTCTTATATTTGAAAGTGATTTTGTTTTTCAACTAGGGTAGGGTAGAAGAGATTTTTTTTTTTTTAAATAAGACAAAAAAAAATCTAAAGTGAAAACCTCCTTGGAGGTGCCTCAGATTGACTTATTGATTGAAAACCTCCATGAGGCAGTCAATGGGTTGGAAAAAAGAAAAAAGAGAAGAAAAAAAGATCCTAGGTGAAAACCTCCTTTGAGGCGCCTAGGTAGAACTACTAGTTGAAAACCTCATTGACATAGCTAGTAGGCCTACAAGAAAAAAAAGAGAACAAAAAAAATAAAAGAATCCTTGCTCCATGCATGCATGTACTCCTCAACATCCGCAAGCAACAAGAACATGTTGGTACCAAAAGGAAAATTAGTCAAGCCTAATCAAAATAAGTCAAATTGTGAATTTCTCCTACTTCGCTCAAATGCTCCAACAAGGCCAAGGCCATGCCAATCCATCACCCTCATCTATTTCCACCATCCATCCATGATTCTAAAGATTCTACCATTCAATTTTCTTATTGTCCTAAACAACTACAGGATGCTCTCTTTTACTACAAGATACAAAAGTACATAGAGTAGAAATTTGTTTTTGCAATAAATTGAAAATCGTGCATCCATTTGCCAAGTTGTTTAGGGGGAGATGCATACGAATGATGGTAACATGCTCAAGCAATTTCATCAAATTCCAGTGCATGGTTTCCAAGAAATCGGCCTCCATCACCTTCACCCATTTTTGTATTTTGTCAATATCTGTGCATCCATTTAAAATTCTGTTTCATGGGGAGATGCATATGGATGATGGTAACATGGCCAAGCAACTGCAGCAAATTCCAGTGCATGGTTTCCAAGAAATCGATCTCCATCACCTTCATCCATTTTTAGTTTTTCTCGAGATCCGTACATCCATTAACCAAAATTTTCTTGTGGGAAGGTGCATAATGATGATGGCAACATGCTCAAAAAGTTTCAGCTCAATCCATTCTATTGTTTGGAAGATATGGATAAAACAAATCGTTGTCCTGTAAACCTACATGATATAGAACAACACCTATAGGATTGGTAGTGAGTAGTTTTCAAGGATATCCAGAGGTCAAAGAAGATCCTCTAGAACTTAGCAATAGCATCAGGATCATCAGCATCACCATCCAACACTTGCACATCAACATCAACTCAGTAGAAGCATGCATGTCTCTCCAACAACCATCAGGTAGGTACATGTATGAAATATTCTTGACCTCTTCTCTTGAGCATATTATAGTTAGAAATTTGTTGTCAATGCATCAGATATGAGGTTTTATATGCTAGGGATGGCTCAGCAGTCTTAACTGCCTTCAACTAGTTGATTGCGGCTCACTCCTTCACTCATGCATTGTTGGAAAGTCAAATTATGAAGGGTGATGATTTCAAGTAATGAGGACAACAATTAAAAGAAAAAAATTTTCCAAAGGTCAATGTCACCACAACACTCCAAGCCATCCATCCACTTCATATTTTTTATCTATTCATCATTCATCCATCCCATTTCATTCTTGAAAAAAAAAAGAGAGCACCCTCTCCATTATCATGCAATTTCCATTTGCACATCAGCAAGAAGGACGGTCAAAGAGAAAAGGAGGATCACAAAGAGACCCCTGTCACTCACATTTTTATTTTGCCACTCATTACCATTCATTCCTCCGTCATTTCTATCATTTTTTCAACTCCTTCACTTTAGTTTACAAAGGGACCATGTTTTCTACAGGATGATCCTGTAGGAATTACATTCACCCAGAAATCCTATAGGAAGTAGTCCTAAGGCAAATAAATGACTTGTTATGCCAAGAAAATGCACCCACTTCATCATTCCATCACCATACCTTGTCCACCATCATCACCCCTGCACTCACTCTTAAAAACAAAATCAGTTTTTCTTTGAACAAATATGTTTTGGGCTTGTCCTTGTAGAGTTTACACCCAAGATTCTTAATGCACAAGAGAGAGGCCACTAGGGCCATGGATGAGGCACAATGAGGTCACTAAGTTGCTCAAAGGATGAGCAACACTTTCATCAAGGGGGTATGATGGGCCTCTAAATTAGACATAAATTACGGCCCATGCCTCTAATTTAAAACATAAATTAAGGCCTATGACCATCCTTCAACACATTAAACCTCTCTTTTTGCATTAGATAATTTATTTTTAACTTTAATATATTCATTAGGAAGAGTTATGAATAACTAAATATTTGAGCCTATTATTATTTATTTTTGTGGAATATTATGAGAATATTAGGTAGATTCATCATCTTGTCCTGAAGATGAACCACACTGGATGGTTCGAAACGTGTCAATGATATTACTCCTATGTGATTTTTTCTGAAATATTTTGTTATTATTAATATTGAGTAGATTATGAACAATTGGAGGAGGAGATAATTTAGGGACTTGTTCCCTACTACTAGAGGATCAATAAAAAATAATAAGTCAACAAGGTATTTTGGAATTATGGCACAAATTGTGGAACTCCAATGATTGAGAAAATCTAGGAATGTGTTCCACTAATCAAGGGAGCAGATCCATCAATCAAGGGAGAAGATACACTAATCAAGGGATTTCAGTGGAGAAATCTTCCTCCACTCATGGGGAATGATTCTTAATCATTTTGTATAAGTACCAAGTCAAATTTTCCTCTAGGGAATGATTGAGAAAATCTAGGAATGTGTTCCCTGTCATTTAATGCAAATTCCTAATATTGGGAACTAGATCCACTAGTCAAGGGATTTTAGTGGGGAAAGCTTCCTCCATTAATGGGAAATGATTCCTAATCATTTCGTATAAGTACCAAGTCTAATTTATATTTTCATTAGTGTTATTGTGGAGAGAGCTTGTATTCTTACAGCTCCATTGTATTTTCTTGCAGGGATGTAACTCTATTGATGAAAGTAATGAATATAGGTGTCATGTTCAGCTCCTAAATCTTGTTCTCCTCCACAGGTGTCTAAGTTTCCTTGGGCTTGGCCATTCCAGGAACCTCACAACCCTTTTGTATCATTTTCTTTCCTTCTTTTCATTGCTTATTCACATGCATCTCTAGTTTTTATTTCTTTCTATTTCTGCATTTAGTACTAATGATTTCTTGTTATAGGATTGAGTTAAATGGTTTATGTAAGTTCTTTTGAAGGCTCAAAAGAATTATGTAATCCTTGGAAAAGCTTTTTAAGTTCATAATAATCATTTAGTTTCTTGGATTAGTCTTCTCATTCCCAAATCTAGATTGTTGGACCTTCTTTTTAGCAAAGAACAGTAAATTTCTGCTATTTTTTAGAGCATGATAATGAGCTTCAATCAACTTGATTCCACTTGCATTAGATCATAAAAACATTATAGTTCATAAAAACAATCACCCCATTGCATTTGCACTTTATTTGGTTAGAAATTGTTTAGATTTACTAGCTCATTAGTTCTTGAATTTCTAGATTTTCTACTAGTAATGTTTTTTCTTTTAAATGGGTTAACATAGGTATTTTTGAGTGATTCCACTTGGAATAGGTGACCTAAGACATCCTAGTTAATAAAAAAATTTGTCCCATTCACTTTGGATTTGATTTTCTTGGTCATTAAACCCTCGCTAATTTCATCATTTCATAAGGAAACTTCTCCAAGATTTTTGAGCAAATCCATCCATCTCTTAACTTTGGTTTTGAGTTCTGAGTGATCCTAGACATTTTCTCACTCCATTCCACCCATCTACCACCGTTCCTAGGCCTCCCTTCACCTCCAACACCTCACATTTTTCTCTTGGTTGTATCCTGTAGGTTCACTGTAATTCCTACAGGATCATCCTGTAGGTTTCTAGTACATCCTATAGGTTTTCCTGAAATGGCCTATTTTGAGGCTGAATTGAGAGAAAACCTCTAGGAAGTAGCCAAAATCTTCCCAAGGGTCTCCCACACCATCCAACCTCCAACGTACTTAATTCACCTGCCACATCACCGAAAGAAATTAATTTGCATGCTTGATTTTGCATGAAAAGGCAAAAAGACAAAAACAGATTTATTTCAGTCCCTTTACTTGCACATTAGTGATGTTTGCTTCTTCTTACTTCCATGCTTAGATAGTAGAATTTGGTTCATGACAATTTAGAATTATTGCAAAGCATAGTTTCTTGGAATTTAATTAGGAAAGGGTGTGATTTAGCATTGAATTTATGTCTCTTTCCTTGTGCTTTCTTTCTTGCAATAGGTTAAGGTTCCATTTCGAACATTTCATTTTTTGAAATTAGTTTAGGATTTGACTTCAGTACATGCACTCCATTACATCATTGATCCAAGTGGATGTTGGTGTCCACCCACCTATCCCACTTGGACCCCCACAACTATCTCTTTCAGTTTTTCAGTTTCATAAATTGTAGCACAGTTTACTATTTTTAGCAGTTTTTCGGGTCCTAAACTTCCAGAGCTGTTTTGAGGCCCTAAACGACATTTTTTGGGAAATCTAGGAGGAACATGTGTGCATGGGATGATTTTGCTCTTCCCAAAGTTGTAGTTCTCAGATAGATCTTTCTAACGAGCTATTATATGCATCAAATGAAGATTGGGTGCCAAACTTACGACCCCGGGAAGTTGATGTACCAACTTACCCAAAACATGGCCCACAATTTGGTGTTTCATCTTCTAGGATTAGGTTTTGGGATGTGAAGGGTTTTCCATTGTTTCTCAACAATAAATAGGCCTTCGAGCCTCATTGTAACATAGTTCAGAGGCATGTAGCCGCCACATCTCTTCTCAGTGATAAGCTACCATCACCCTAGCTGGTTTATTCCATTATTGTTTGTGAGCATATTTCAATATTTTACATTAATGAAATGAAGTATTATTTTCGCTGCATCTCTGTGTTTATTGTTATCTCTATAATTTGTTGTGTTCCTGTTTAAATCTGGATTAGCGGTATCAGAGCGGTATGCTTTTTCTCTGTTTTTCTTTGCATGTCTCCAACAAGGTCGGGATATAAGAAATTAGGGCTTGAATTGGTCGAACCTTTGCAAGACCATCCTTGCAAATCCTGATGACCTCCCATGGTGGATGAAAAGAAAGACGAGGTGGTAGGAGATGCTTTCAAAATCTTGCTCGAAGAAGCCTTTGAGTGACAAAGGAACGCGATGATGGACAACTTTGCACAGATCCTTCAGTGGCTACCCAAAGGCGACACATCAACTTCCAACAGCTATTGGAAATGCCATACTGTTTAAGGTACAAATTAATTTTGAAATCCCCATATTTGAGGGTCAGATAAACGCAAATGCCGTCGATAAATGGTTAAATCTGCTACAAGGGTATTTTTCTGTTCATGATTTTTCCAGTCGGGAAAAAATTATTTTTGCTCTTCTTAAAGCAGCACCCCATGTCAAGGACTAGTGGAAAACCTATTGCGAGCAGAAGGTTGAAAGTACGGGCTTACTATTTTCAGTCACACCCACTTGGCATTCCTTCTAGGTTGCCATCAAGGAGCAGTACTACCCTGTCAAAAGCTATGAGGACAAATACATAAAGTGGACCACGCTATGGCAAGGAATGGACCAAGATGTGCTAGAGTTCACAAACATTTTTCATACCCTTCACACACAATTGGGTATCAAGGATTCTGAGCTGCATTTGGTACTCAAATACCATGACCACCTACACAGATACATCTAGGAAGAGATGGAGTTCTTGAACATCTACTCACTTGGCATGATGTACCAATATGCTGTCAAAATCGAACAGAAGTTTAAAAAGAAGAAGCGAGACTTTGGATTTGTAAATCCAAAGATCAATGGACAAAGCCAAGGCGGGGTGACCCAAGGCAACCCATCGAAGCCACAAGAAAAGAACAACTCTGTGAAGTCGAAGAAGGATACAAGAAAGTGGTGTGAGTTCCACAAGAGCCCCACTCACAACACAAGTGAGTGTTCGACCAAGCAGTCACTGGTGGCCGAGTTGAAGGCTCTAGAATTAGATGCATGTTTCAATCCTGAGTTAGAACCCAACAAGGGGAATGGCAAAGGGAAGTAGATCATTGATGCGGAGCCTAGTGTCACTGTTGCCACCACCAAGAGCTAGAAGAATGGGCCCGAAGATCCAAAGGAGGGGGAGTGTCTTTTGCACTCACAGATGTGGGTGAAGGGTTCGCTACTGCAATTCATTGTCGACAGTGGAAGCTAAAAGAACCTCATTTCAGTAGAGGTCGTGAAGTGGTTGGGCCTACCAACTACACCACATCCGCAGCCGTACAGTATTGGGTGGCTTCACTAAGGACGAGATCTCCAAGTTCGCCAGCAATGTCGCCTTCCCTACAGCATCAAGCCCTTCACAGATGAGGTATTGTGTGATGTTGCACCTCTAGATGTTTGTGATATATTATTAGGCCAACCATACTTATGGATGCGACATGCTGTGTATGAGTCAAGGCCTCACACTGTTGTTATTACTTTGGGTAATTCATTATACAGGATACCGGAGGTAGCCCCACCTACTGCCACCTCTTTGATCTCTGCTAAGAAATGCAGCAAGATTGTCTCCCAGACTAGGAAATTCATTTTATGTCTAGTTTGCTCCGAAAGTAAGGGGAGGATCGTCACCAGATCCATGACCCCAGCGAAGGGTTCCTCCACATCAACAGCAGCAGAGGGATACGATCATGAAAGAACATAGGAATAACTTCTCCTCACCCATAGGGGCATCACACAAGCTTCAGGTGGGCAACAAAGTCTAGTTGCATCGATAGAAAGAATGCCTTACTAGAACCCATCAGAAGCTCAAACACTCCAGCATGGCCCTTACACCATTACCAAGGTTGTGCGAAACAATGCTTTGGAGTACAGTAGTCCCTCATTCCTTCACCTACACCAAGTTTTTAATGTGTACCGCCCTTGACCATGCTTCCCACCATTACTAGACACATTTGAGATTGCAGAACAGCTCACCTAGGACCATGTTTAGCAGATGGAGGAACTCAATGCAATGGGGACCATTGGTTCCTAATAAGGGAGGAATGATCTAGGTGGATGTTGGTGGCCACCCACCTATCCCACTTGGACCCCCACAACTATCTCTTTCAATTTTTCAGTTTCATAAATTGTAGCACAATTTACTATTTTTAGCAGTTTTTCAGGTCCTAAACTTTTGGAACCGTTTTGAGGCCCTAAACAACGTTTTTTGGAAAATATGGGAGCAACATGGGTCCATGGACCGATGTTGCTCTTCCCAAAGTTGTAGTGCTCATATAGATCTTTCTAATGAGCTATTGTATGCATTAAATGAAGAACGGGTGCCAAAGTTACGACCCTGTGAAGTTGATGTACCAACTTACCCAAAACGGGGCCCACAATTTGGCGTTTCATCTTCTAGGGTTAGGTTTTGGGATGTGAAGGGTTTTCCATTATTTATCAACAATAAATAGGCCTTCGAGCCTCATTGTAACACAGTTCAGAGGCATGTAGCCGCCACATCTCTTCACAGAGATAAGCTACCATCGCCCTAGCTAGTTTATTTCCATTGTTGTTTATAAGCATATTTCAATATTTTACATTAATGAAATGAAGTATTATTTCTGCTACATCTCTGTGTTTATGGTTATTTCTGTAATTTTTTGTGTTCCTGTTTAAATCTGGATCAATCATGACAACAAAGGATGGACACATTATATGCCGCACATATAGTGCCAACACCTCTTAAGTTCGTACGAACCCTGGGTTGATAATTAATGTATGTAGCCTTGGGAGTTACAACATTCTTGTTGCAATACCGAGGCTCATCAACAAGAAAACAAGTTTTTGTAAAATAACATTCTAATGTTTACAGACTATTCCAAATCTTGCAACACTAATAATGGAAGCCAATAAAATATCAACTCAATAATATCAAATGGTAAAAATTTCCAAATGCCTTGATCCATGAGAAAATGAAAGATTTTCCTGGAACCAAATTAAATGTTCTCTATTATATAATGAGAAAAAAGGTGTTAACAAGTATCTATCATATTAAACATGCTAATAACCATACTAAACATGTTAAACATTCTCCATAAATATTAATATGTCTAGTAAATACTAACATTAAATATATTCAACAAAAATCAAATTTGCAAAGAACCAAAATACTATGCATGAATCAAATCACTAGTAAATATTACTTCAAATTTGAACATTGAGCTCTATTTTTAAAGACTAATGTCAATGATAAAATGTTATTCAATGATAGATCCATCGGTGGCTTCCTTTGCACACATATTGAAAAGTGTGTGCAGCCATCTACCCAATGGCACTAGAAAACTGTGGGTTCAGGAAGGTGAAGCCATCAACCTACATGAAATGAGGGCTTCTAGCACTATTCTTGGTTTTGTTCACACGAATAATGACAACTCCAGACTTCATTCCTCTACGTTATTGAACAAATATAGTAAAGGAAAAACCCATTTGCACTTTCCATTTCTATATAAGTTCTTCCATCCTATTGATTATTATTTTTTTATTTTAATTATTTATTGCGGAAGATCAATAAATAAATAAAATGGTTCAATTTATTTAAATATTAA